>KN895393.1:5012-32845 GCA_000934455.1 Apostichopus parvimensis
CTAGTGCAGGGTTCCAATTGCAGGGTCTAATCAGCATTAACACTACAATTAGATTTATAGTGGTTCAACACAGTGCTTTAGTATTCCCCAACAAACCTTCTTGCTGTGGTCTTCTGCTAGTTTGGTTCCTTAAGTTGCTATTTTCTTGCTTAATTGAATAACATCTCCACTCCTGAAAGCGAGCTGACTTTTCATGCAGCTTACAAACCCTGTATTCAGTGGCTGGTAATTGCCCATACATAATGTTGATATAAACCTGTCACTAATTCTTAGAATTCCTTGTCCTTTAGGATGGTATCACTTGTAATCACCTTGATAAACCCTGATCAACATAGTCACAATACAAACCACCTAACTGGGACTGTTCTCAATAGTCAGTGTTACACATGTTTGGATCATAAAATAACCTCTTATTGTTATTCTTTGATTAAGTCCTTTAATACATATTCATCCACCATTGCATAAATGGATCTGATAGTCAGACTTGTAGTACAGGTAGAACAGCATTCAGGAGTAGGAGTACAAGTAGAATTCCTCTTGGTATGAGTATGCTGAGTATGAGTACTATGCTTTAAGTGTGAGTACTAGTATGTATGTATGTATGTATGTATGTATGTATGTATATGTGATCTTCCCGCAAGCAGGAACTCGCAAAAGAAGCCATGGAGGCTTTTGGACTCGCAAGCTGACCGAAGCCAATCTCTCGGCACACATCCATTTAACGTCCATGTCGGGAAGTTGTTATTGAACAACACCCTTGCCAGACGACAAACTTTGCTGTCGGCGGGGAATCGAACCGGGGATCTCATGACTGGGAGACGCCGGCGTTAACCACTAGGCTATACACTCCGCCTATACACTCCGCCGTATGAAATGATCATGACAATAGTATCTATTCCACATATTCAAAATGACTATAGTATCTATTTCGCCTATCCAACAGGATATATTAATATCTATTCTGCATATCCAAAATGGCTATAGTATCTATTCAGCATATCCAAAATGACTATAGTAGGCTATCTATTCAGCATATCCAAAATGGCAATAGTATCTATGTGGCATATCCAAAATGACTATAGCATCTATTCAGCATATCCAAAATGATGTTGCAATAGTATCTATATCACATATCCAAAATGAATGTAGTATCCATTTCACATATATATCCAAAATGACTATATATCCAAAATGCCAAAAGTATCTATTTCACATATCCAAAATGACAATAGTATCAATTCTGCATACCCAAAATATCTATTTCACATATCCAAAATGACTATATTATCTATTCTGCATATCCAAAATGACTATAGTGTTTTATTCTACATATATCCAAAATTACAATAGTATATATTCCACATATCCAAAATGGCTATATTATCTATTCTGCGTATCCAAAACGACAATATTGTATCTATCCAGCATATCCAAAATTGGCTATAGTGTATATTCTGCATATCCACAATGCCTTGAGTATCCTTGAGTAATCCAATAAGGCTTAAATTAAACAACACCTAATGTTATCCCACATCCCATTGATGAGGTTGGTGCTTAAATTTAACAACACCCAGAGTAAACCCACATCCCACTGATGAGGTTGGTGTTTAAATTGCAAGATCCACCTCCTCCAATAAGGCCTAAATTTAACAACACCCAGTTGGTGTTTGAATTGCAATATCCACCTCATCCAATAGGGTTAAATTTAACAACACCCAGAGTAAACCCACATCCCACTGATGAGGTTGGTGTTTAAATTGCAAGATCCTGCACCTCATCCAATAAGGCTTAAATTTAATAACTACTAGAGTTATTGTAGTGGGGTGAAGTTTTGAATATATGCAGAGCATGGTACTACTTCTTCATGCTGACAAGTGCTCTTGCCATGCTAAGGGGGTATCAGGATTGATCAATTGCTAGACACCCGCTTGACTCTCTCCATTAGTAATATACCGCACTTTATGTTAAGAAGGTAGTCGAAATAACTACTGGAGTTCAATGTTCTCTTGGTTAATGCGAAGTCTTGACATGTGGTTATAGTTATTATAGGCATACAGGTATATACATGTTAAATAATGAATAATTAGGTTTTTGTCAGTTTCACATAGTGATGTGAATCGTATCATTGTGCTGGATGGAAGGCACGCTAGAGCGGTGCATCCCAGTCATTGCGTGGTAGCGTGGTGTTCTGACTAAACACGTTGAAGAATTGAAACTTGAACAGAAGTCGATGATAATATGTTACATCTCGTGTGATAAGAATAATTACTGGAATTCAATGTTCTCTTGGTTAATGTGAAGTCTTGACATTTCTAAATTGAAAAGAATCCAAATTTGAGTTCAAATGTTGAATTGAAAGCCACCCGACGCGTAAGTTGTAATCCATAAGCCCTTGCAGGTGTCTCCCACATTTGTGGTCGCTTAAGCGTCATAAAAATAACTGCTGATTATTATTATTATTATTATTATAAGAGTATTATGTAGAAGATTATATGATCGGTGAGTGTAATTGTTGATTTTTTATTAATTAGAACTTGACAATGATGTAAAGTTAGAACTAAATAGCATTTCCAAAATAGACCTGAATATCATTGTTATTGTAACGGTTTGTGTATAACAATTTGTACTGAATTTGTGTAAGGGGACCTAAAATTAACTGTCATAACCTAAAATGATTTCATTATTTCATAATTCTGTCATATGATAATTATTGGTTCCTAACAATAGTCAGTGACGAGTGTAAACTATGATTCTATGTATAATATTATGTTAGATGTGTTAGTAGAATCATGAGACATGTTAAATGGGTTGATGTTCAATGAATGGCCACCATGTTGTTTATAGAGAACAAAGGATTTGTTGCGATGCATATACCAACCACATGCTCCCATGTATGGAATATATGGCTATATTGGTAGGGCTATGATGAAGGAGTTGAGGATTTACTGATTATTAATGTTGTTTCCAGTTTGAGTTATTCTGACATATAGTTTGTTGTGGAAGTTAACTCTGAAGAAGAACATGTACTGTACATTGTTTCATGTAATACTAAATACTGTTATCTGTAATCAGCATGGCTATTATGTCAGTAATGTATGCATAGGTTCTTTCCTGCCAACTGTAGGTGAATTGTTATTAGTATATTATTTGTCTGCATATTTGTTTGGTTTAGCTTCTGTATCATAACACTTGGTATCATAGGCTTCCGTCATCCCAGGTACAACATCCGCTGCTGTCATGGTCTCATTGGGTTGGTGAGTACATAGGCGGTTACGTATCATAAGTGGTTGAGAATCGAGATCCAAATATTGCCTACTGATTATTAGTTTGGTGGCGAGTGTGAAAGATTTGGACACAGTACACTGTTGATTCTCGTGATTACGTGTTGTCATTCTTTAACCTAAAATTATATGTATATATTATCAATTTTAAAGCTATTTTAGGTTCATTAAAATGTTATTTTACCACTGTTTGATATTAAGAGAAAGTGTTTCATCACTGATGGTTAAGCACAAAGTTATTGTCTTTTTGTCATTTGGAACATAGTTAGATAGTACAAAGTGTGTCCCATTTATTATACAGTATGGTGGTCCATGTAATAAGTATTGTTGTTGTGACATATTATCGTAGTATTGTCATTCATGTTAAAGATACACCAGTTGTAACATGGGGAAGAGTTTTTGTATTGCTCACGTTGATATTCATATTTGATATTATTCATGTTGCAGGTATTCATATTTTCATTATGTTCATGTTATTATTAATATTTCATAGATTGTTGGTTCATGATAGTCCAATGCAATGCTATGCTAAATTGTACATAGAAATGTAATCTAGCGCTAATTTGTGTTGGTATTCCCAATATTTTTCTCTGGTATTTTAGGTGTGCATGGACAAGTAATTAAAGTTATACACATGACCAATTCTTCTTATTGTGTGACATAAACAGGTTTCCTGTGCTCAGGTATTTATATCAAGCATTAATGTCATGTTATATTATTGTACATGTTTCTAATGCTGTTCTCATCTATATTTTATTTCACACCTGTTGTTTTTACCTAGGTTGTATTTACTGGCTTAATTAATCAATGGTTATTCTAATCTCTGGTGTCGCCCTTATTGTTGTTAACGACCTAAATCAACGGTCACCTTGTCCTCCTCCTTCCTCGGTGCACGTCCCTTCATTATCCCACATCCAATTGATGGGGATAGTGTTTAAATTGCAAGATCATACTCCTCCAATAAGGCTTAATTTAACAACACCCAGAGTAAACCCACATCCCACTGATGAGAAATTGTAGGTTAACAACTGAACACTGCACAACCAAATTCAAAGATAATGTGAGAAGAGAAATTGGCATCATCTGAAAACTGTTCACATACACAGAATTTATGATATTGAGTTGCTTAGAATAGTCTCCAGTGAAGTGTCACATTATTACAATTATACTATAGATGCTTTCAGATGCAAGGCCCCACATGCAGTGGGGGATAGTTCAGTGCTGTATCAATTATATCAACTCAAGGATAAACAAAGCAAACAAAACCAAAAAACAAAAGTGAGATTGACAATACTTACTCTACTTCCACGACAAGCACTTTGGCTATAAAATCCTTAGCTTCCTTTGAGATATTGTCCCAAATATCTTCTTCAAATTCCCAGTCTCCGTCACGTACATTTACCAATGTCTGCCTATCATCTTCTCCCATAAATGGAGAACAACCACTCAACCTGAAAGAGAAACGCAGCACTTTTCCTTCATATCAAAACAATATTAATTAATCATTGAAATTGCTTTAAAGTTCATTACTATTAGCCCCCACATTTGCTAGAGGTTTCAAAAAGTGCTTTCCCATAGAGGCTCTGATCATTGAAATATTAATATTCCCAGCCAATGAAGATTTTTAACATTATTTTCTTTCTTCTCTCCATCCTTTGTCTACTAATCCTCTTACATCAATCTCTTTTGTGTTCACCCTGCTCATTAACCTGTCTGTATTCTGTGTTTGTAATTGTCCCTTGTGGTTTCTGTTACTTGTCATTCAGCCTCTGAAGAAGATCCTGCTAGGATCAAAACGTCAGGCCCACTTACTTTTACATATTAAAATTACTAATAGATGATTAAATATCCCAGTGTGGATAACTACTTTTAGAGTGTAAGCTAAGAATGCTTGTATAAATTTGAGCATGGGTGACCATTATTTGTCTTTCTAGCATATTTGGGGGCAATACTATTAACCTTCAAATGAGAAGCAAACCCAACTAAGATCATTGGTCACTGTAACATACTTGGGGTTTGTTTCTCTAAAAAAAAATGTGCGCCTGCCGGACGCAAGCATTTTGAAGATTTTGCATCTCTGGCTAAAACATTGCGCCCCAGACACAGAATCCTGCGTTCGTAACAATACTGCTTCCCAAGGTTCATCTCCTGATTTTAATGCCACAGCTGTTTGCATTTCATCCCCATTGTAATAATTGACCAACAAAGCACTTATTTTACAACGCTACGATGGTAGAAGTCAATGTCCTTTAATATTTATACACCTTTAATCATTAAACTACAGATCAATATGTAACTTTAAAGTAATGTATACGATGAAATTAAAAGCAACCAATATGTAGTTTAACCAAGACACAACCAACCTCTATATCATCATACCCGCCTATGATTATCCTATTACATCGGGATACAGAGCTTTGTCCTTTGCTGGGTATGTCTGAATTATCAACGTTAACATTGCAATGGACTTTTCAGGTTTTGTTGTGAAACATCTTTGTGATTATAGCAAGTGAATGGATTGGACTCTACCCCTTCATACAATTTGGAGCCAATGAACACAA
Source organism: Apostichopus parvimensis (assembly GCA_000934455.1). Lineage (NCBI taxonomy): Eukaryota > Metazoa > Echinodermata > Holothuroidea > Aspidochirotida > Stichopodidae > Apostichopus > Apostichopus parvimensis. Next base: position 10,855 of record KN895393.1, read on the forward strand.
TGTGCGTAAACCAGAACCTTGGGGAATTTATATTACTCCTTTGATCTCGATTAACGACCGTTTGTGTCAATACTTAGTTGTTCTTCAGTAGCATTTTAGTTTATGGAACTACTTTGGTTACATAAAAACATGTGCAAGTTAGAACTGTTGGTTTACATTTCTTGAGGGTCTGGTACAATATTCATAAGAATTTCCACAAAGTATAAAGCACTTGTTGACATTTCACTTGCCATCACCAGAAATTTATGTGAAGCTGGTAGTGCCACAGAGAAAGGTATTTCCATTCCTTCCTATAAATAAATTCCAACCTTTTAATGCTTTTCATTTGTTTAATAATACCATGAAAATTATTGTCCAGTGGTGAAATGTTAAGGATTGATTCAAATTTCATTAACTACTATCACATTAACTTATTGTTTGTGAAAAAACTCTAGAAAATTGTCTTAGTTTCATCGATTACAATAATTTGAGTAAACTTTTTTGGTAAACTACCGAACAAACACAATAAGCTGTTGTGAGTTACTTGGAATTTATTAACCATTTCTCTGTAAAAAATTTCTCTTCAGGGTTTCCTGTGATGTCTCAGAACTTGACCTTTGATATTTCCTATAGTTGTTTGTGTCTAATAACAAATATATGTACAAGATTTGAAAGACAAACAGAGAGTATGAAAGAGGTTTCACTTTTGAGCAGATATTGAGAGCACAGATATCCCATGGTGACATTTAATAATTTAAGTTCAATTGATAGTCATCTTTCTTGTTATTCCAACATTTTTTCAATGTCATATCAGAATGTACAATTGAATTTGTGTTCAAATGGACAAAAAAAAGGAGACAAAAGGAATACAACTCCATTAACTTCCTGGTCTAAAGGGCTACAAAAAATTTATAAGCCACAGTATACATTCTTGCTGGTTTTAAAATACTGTGATAGATACATTTTGCCTAGTCTGCACCATAATCAAGACCACAAAGCTGATATATTCCAAATATATAAGAGGAAAGATTATAAGTATTTCATTTAAAAGGAACACTGAACCATTGTACTATTCCTCTCTTCAGAGCTTATGATCTCTGGGTTTGAAATATAATTTCCACTGAAAAAGCAATTTTTCTTGCACTTTTGTAAGTATCTAACATAATCAACAACATAAGTGTTCCTGTTTCACCTCAAAAGGTCATATTTGTCAGAATAATTTAGAAAATTGATTTAACTTGTGATTTCTTGCCCAAAGGTTTGACAATTGTGATAACTTTTGACTTCAATGGCTACAACTATCCTCAGTTACCTGGCATCATTTGAATAATTATGGTTGACACTGTCAATATTATCAATGTTGTGGACGTATCTTATCATGAATATTCATAAACACATAAATTCTGCCTAAAAATACCTGTTTGCATTTAGCGACCAATTTTACAGTGCATTCCTTGAATCTGACAGTGATCAAGCTAAGACAGCTACCTAGGTTGTTTTCAATGAATGTACAGTACTGCAACTATGAAAAATTATTGGATAACTTTGATTCTAATATAATTTTGTACACCAGAGACACTTTAGTATTGTATAGAAAAACCATGAGAAGGAAAGACTATTTAAATATGTTGAAAATTGCTCAGTTGTCTTCATAACTTCAAAGGAAATAATTTTGTATTTACATTTTGTATATAGCAAGTTCCATTATGTTTTGGTTAAAATTTTGTTAGTCATACAATAGAAAACCAATATGGTTTCATGTACAAAACTTGTTATTCAGTTAAGCATTTGTTTTAGCAATTCAGTTATGTTTGTATAAAGCATTTTTCTATGCAATACTGGACGAATAAGTTCCTGCTTGAAATGTTACCCTAAATGAATTTCATGGCAATGGGATTTGGGTATACATATAGCATAAAAAATTTATCACGATGAACACAATCTATCCAACTTACAAGATATAGGCAATGACCCCGATACTCCAGACGTCAGATGCTGGTGTGATGGGCTTTCTCCTGACCACCTCCGGGGCAACAAACTCGGGTGTACCACAAGCACACTGTATCTCTTCGTCTGGCTTGAGGACTCTAGCCAAGCCAAAGTCAATCACTTTGATGTTATCAGAGTCTGCAGACTCTAAAAGGATATTTTCAGGCTGGGGAGGAAATGGAAAAGGAAGTATGAAGTGTGTAAATAAATATGATAAACTGCAACATAATCACACACTAATACATGTGGTATAGAGAGTCATATATGACAGTGATATTAAAGTTCAATGATAAACATTTAAAGGAAACTATAAATTCATGGAAATTGAAATAATAAATATCTCCAAAATTTCATGATTCAGAGCTGTTTGTGTCATATTGTACCCTAGCTGTAGTCAATAAGAGCACAAACCAGTATGACATTTCTGCATAAAGTTGCTTCATACAATATAAAGAAACAATACAAAATATACACAACGTAAACTTGATGTTAAACCATACCAATAGTTAACTACCCAGATTAAGGATCATTTTTTTACAGTCAAAGATTTCTTTGTTCAGATGTATAGATCTGTATTGGTGTTTGTCCCTTGTAGATTTGTACTCATATATGTACTTGAAAGATTTAGAAAATCTAGTACTGTTAATAGGTACTCATTCTGGTACTTATACCAAAGAGAATTATGTTTGTTCTCCTACTCATAACAAGGAGAATCCTACTTGTACTAATAAACTAAATCAAAATAAAAGTAAAACTAATAAACTTAACTCATACAAAGGAGAATTCTGTTGTTCTCATACGAATACCAAAGAGAATTCTACTTGTAATCATACTCATACAAACAAGTATTCTTTTACTCATTCTCATACCAAGGAGACTTCTACTTACTCAAACTCATACAAACAAGAATTATTTTACTCCTACTAATACCAAGGAGAATTCTACTTGTACTCAAACTCATACCAAGGAGAATTATACTTGTACTCATACTAATACCAAGGAGAATTATACTCAAGTACTCATACTCACACCAAGGACAATTCTACTAGTAATCATACTCATACCATGTAGGGAATTCTCATAGTACTCAAGGAGAAATTTACTTGTACTGATACTCATACCAAGGAGAATTGTACTTGTATTCTTACTCAAACAAACAAGAATTCTTTTACTCATACTCATGTTGCGGTACTCATGCAACACATCTGCTTCCTTAGAAGTGTGGTCACGACTTGTTATTGGTTAACACTTAACCCTTTAAGGTGTTTAACAGGTCTCTAAGTGGGCCAGTACAGTACTTGTATTCAAACATTTAAGGAAGTCTTGTATTCTAGCATTTAATTAAGAAAGATGCTAGTACAATTGCAAGATTAAGCACTCATAGTTGTTCATGCAGCCTTGTACTCATGCTCGTACCAAGGGGAAGTTTACTGATACTCATACTGTTGTATCTTTATACTTCATGTCTGCTTCCTAGTAACAGGCATGGTCAAAATTTATTTTCATGATGTACAGCTTTCCATATATAGTAACATTCTATTGTGTTAGAGTACTGTTCATTTGGCAACACAGTACAATGACACTTATTAAGTACTGACAATTGACAAACCTGAACAAACTAATACACAAATCTAATTCTGAAAATATTGATTTGTGTGTAAGTACCTAACTGTGTTAATGGAAGGGTTGCATCATGGCTTCTGCACACTTACCTTTTTAGAGTAAATAAACAACAGAACATTGACTGGAAATTATCAACAATTAAGAACAGAGATATTGGCTAGAATATGGGATTCAAACTGGTGCTGGTCAGTGACCCTGATCTATGAATCCTGGGCTCTGCCAACTGAGCTATGAATCGCTTACTTGCTGGTGATCCCTACATATCAATTTCTTTGCTTGGGGTGCCAATCTGAAGTCATAGTAACTTTTACGAAGTATGCAAGTTTGGCTACTTTTTGTGAATTTCTTTTACGAAATGCCAATTTCTACTCACCTTCAGATCCAAATGAACCACGTTCCTCTCATGCATGTGTGAGACACCATCAATGACCTGCTTGAGGAAGAATACAGCCTCTCCCTCGGTGATAGAATCCTGAGAGACGATTCGTTCAAACAGTTCTCCACCTGTCACTCTGTGCAATCGCTACTGTCAAGGAACATACAGTGCAACAAAAGTAACATACTGCAACTTATTTGGACTTAATGATACTGACTGACATGTTGTAATGCAAGTATACAACAAATAAAGCACTTTTCTCTTTCTTTTTCATTCTTTGTACTTTCCTTGAAATAAAAAGGAAACCAACACTATCATGTGTGCATTAAACAGGAAACTGTGGTGAAGGACTACAACTATTGGCTGTCTACATATACAGACATGAAATGAAACGTATGGGCATGTACACCTTACCTTAACATGTAGGCCTATGTGTTGTCAGGGTAAATTTATAAGCCCCCTTACTCGGCCAAGATTGTTAACTCAATCATAAGTGTACTGCAGAAATGCAACAACCACCTTTAGGTATTATCTGTTTTTGCCCTTTGTCATTTACCAACTCTATCCAAACTGCATTAAAAGTAAACAGAGGATATATTTGGCACAATATATTATCAGTATTGAAACACTACAGTAAATATCAGCCCAAACTTTGTCTGTGGTACTAGGGGGTGTAAGTCAATACATCAAGAGACTTAGCAAATTGGATTTGATAAATAAACATTTAGTACTTCTACAACAAAATGTAGTACCATGATTATATATTTTCTGCTCCTTTGGTTAAATTCTATTGGACTATGCCAGATGGTAACAATGTATTAAACTAAGCCTAAATAACGAAGTGAAAACTTCTAGTACTAAGGACCATCTTCTAATAAAAAGCATTTTAAAGGAAAAGAATGGACCTATTAACTTGGTCCCCAACTCCACGGTGAAAGTCTGGGGGCCATTATCACAGCAATGATTTTCACATGAGTGTGGTACCGCTCAACTTCACTGATCATTTGTCTGACTTGGGACCCCTGTCACAACCCCCCATCCCCCCCCGCCCCATCTGTGTTGAGGTCCCTGCTTAAATAAACTCTTGAGGAATGTTTGCTAAACAAATATTACATTGTGTCCCCTCTCATATGAGAAATTTTGTTTGGATAAGCCCATATAAAGGGAGTTAGAAGCTAAATGGTGAGCACTTTCATTTCCGACATTTAAACTACATTTGTGTAGCTACTAAATATTTTCAATATTTAGCCTGTGTTAGCAAACGTAAGATGTGCGATGGAATTTTAACAGAATGACAAAATGATATAAAAGAGCATGAAATAAGAAAATTAAATATTTATCTTAAAATTTTACGGGATCTAGCTGGTTGTTATCTCAAAGAGTTCCATCATTATCATAATAATATATAACTTTTCCCAATATGCTTACTAACCTCTCTAAAACTAACACAGCAATCAAGCAAGTGGACTAAGTAATCACCGTTAATTACACATTATTAGCACTACTTCCAAGAACTATCACAACAGGAAAATTGAAGTGGTTGTCTACCTGATCATGCCAGCTTCTAGCATCATAACCTTCACATTTTACATCAATGCACTACCACACAGATATACAGTACTAGTACAACCAATTGACAATGTGACAACACATAATACCTCTTCCTCCTAAGAATCCCCATTACAGCAAGAAATTACATCCTTGTAAGTTTAAGTGTTTCAACTACAATACCTTGATTTATCTGCACAAATAGTAACCACAAACACTTCAGACCTGACACAGTATCCTCACAGCCAACCGATTATGTGGAAGTTTCCTTGAAGTTTGAAGAAAAAATGACCGTGTGCCCTAGTGACAGTATATCATCACATTAGTAGTACTGGTATAGTCCATACCATGCCAACAAGTATCAGCAGAGGTCACCTGCTGTAACTCGCACAGACACATGCAGAGACTCACAGGTTGGTTTTATACCAAGTATAGCATATCATCAACATTGCAGTGAAAGGGGTATATGAATCTTTCAGATAGTTCCAGGTACTTCAGCTCACCTCCAGGAAGCTATTCATCCAACAGCCTTTTCCACAGATTGAATAATCAAACCTGCTGTGTGAAATGTTCACCCCCCCCCCCCCAAGGAAAGGAGGGCAGTATTGAAGAACTTAACATGCAAAGACTCCAGTTGTGTGACCTGATTTATGTACCTCGTAAGATCTGTCACAGGGGCAGGGGGTAGGCTTCCCAAAACGTGGGGGCACAACATCAGAGGGGCAAAAAGTGGGGGGCACATTCTCCCAGTGCCCCCCGGCTCCTACCCCCTGCAAAGGGGTTCTATTTGTTATGCGTAACGTTGGGCATGTAATATACATTTTTGAGTAGTCGAATGGGAACTTCATTTCGCAATACATAACAAAAAAATGTGTGTTCCTTATCCGTCTTCTGCCGTGCAAGCAGTTTGTTTCGTTATAGATGTATTTGTTTTTATTTAAAGCCAACCTACAAATGGTACTAACCAAAGCTTCAGGTACATCATGGACTATGCGATTACTAATTTCCATGTCAAACAAAACATAATATAACATTTAAAGTCCGGTTAACTACATAATATTATCAAAATTTACTATTTTAATAATACTACGAACAATTTTAATGTTTCTTTGATGATTATATTCACCCTGTTGAATGTTTTTTTTAAAATTGACAAACAGTGAAGGGCCTATGATTTTAGTAGCAGCAACCTTTATGAGAAATGACTGCCGTCGCGGGCCAAAGCATTTGTATCAACAAAGTCTTCGGCTTTGATTACAGAGTTACTGTATGTTGCTGTATTAAACGAATCTAACCGTCTTAGTATTTACCGACTTTTGCAATACGCGTTGTAGTGATTGCAGACTTTGCAATCCGTGGTACCTCTCACAAGTTTGCAAGGTCTGTGACTTCATAGTTTTCCCTTTGGGACACCAGAAAGTCTTGTGAAAGTGAGGATACTATTTGTAATTGATTGTAGTGTTGTAGATTGTTGTGTTGTAGTGTTGTGGTGTTGTAGATTGTTGTAGTGCTATGCAAGTTTTCTTTATGTTGTTTAAGTTGGTTTGGTAAGATATTAGATTTATTCATGTACAGTCCCCATATGTTCAATCAGACACTTCTATCACTCTGTAATCTTCTGAAAAATGTTAAATTTGCTGACATGTTTGCTCACAAAGTGCAAAAACTAAGCTGAAATGTTTATTTATTGAAATGTGAAAGTTTGAATATTCTGTACATGAATAAATATTATTCATCCAGAAAGTAGAACTTTGATGTCTTTCAAGAAATTGAACAATCACTTATCTTTATTCTTATTAACATGTTGGTGCTAGTTCATCAATTTCCCCAGCGGAAGTAGAGCAATGAGTTAAATATAAAGTATTTGGTCTACTAAACAAATAGCTCTTTAAACTGGTTGGAAGTATTAACCCTCTGTTTGAAAGTTTCTTAATATTGGCTTACTCAATTAGATAAATTGATTACAAAACATGATGAACTGAAAGATTGTCTTAGTTACAAATATTAAGGATACAATTCCATGGCCATGTTGACCTGCCTGTCCGTTTCATACGCATCGTAGAGTCCAATCAATCTCTTGTGGGAGAGCATGCCCATAATCTTTATCTCATTTCTCACTTCCTCCCACATCCCAGCCTTAATTGTGATGAACTTTGCTGCTCGTTCCAGTCCAGAAATCTTTCCCTTAGCCCTGTGGACAATACCGTAAGCCCCCCTGAAGATTAAAACAAAAAGAGAGAAAGGAGTGAATAATGAAGCAATATGAGAACAGGGGCACACGACATGACATTTGTGAATTAATATTGATAGAGTTAGCACTCTAAGGACATTCTAAGTATTTTAATATAATTGGGACATCTTTATTAATGGATGAGATCACCATCAAACCTTGCTAATTAAAGGTCCAGGATTCTTCGAAATTCTAGCCTACTGAACCTCACTCAGGCCTAGGCAATTTTTTCAAGTCTTTTCCTTCAAGGAGCGCTCTTTTTTCTTTGTCATTACCCAAACCAGGCACATACTCATCTTCTTTTGTCTCTGGTTTCAAAATGTATTGTCGAATCCCCCCACCCCACCCCCCACCAAGCTATGTGTTCCAATACTTAGCTGGTATCCGTCTAAACATTGGGAGTCTGATTAGCAAGGCTGGTAGCCATAAAAACATAACTGTTAGATCAAAAGCAAGTAAATACACTATACATGTGTATACACATAATGTAAGTAGCATACACGAACTGCTTCTTCATCCAGCCGGAGTCCTGGTGCAGAGTCCTTAAACAAAATGTGATGTCCCTTGTTCACAACTCTCCTCTGTCATGATTGCTGGTAAAAATGTTCTACCACTCATGCAAAAACTATTAAACTGTAAAACTATTTTACATCTTTATTGTCTTATTTACAATTTTCTGAAACAATCTAGTAGCATCCTTTCAACAATTATTCTGCTATGACCTGTTGTAACAGAGAGCTGTTTTCCTTGGTCCTCAAAAGTTCCCTTATGCAATATATTGCCCAGAAGCTTAATTTGTATTGAGCTTGTGTGCAGCTCCCTGTAACATCTATTGCGGAATCAGGTAAAAGCTCTATTTTCCACCCTTTCTGAGCAAAATGTAGAGAAAGTACGGGCTATTTTGCATCCTGTAAATATGCTAAATGCAATTATGAGCAGCTACTGCTGCTTGTCACTTGACCTTTAATACTATTGTAGTAGTCGATGTAGGGCCTTAATTCTCAAGTGGGGGTCCAATTAAATAAAGGAAAATTGACCTTATGATAATATTATACAATATACAATAAAGGGGGGTGGTGATCAATGATTTAGCTCTGTTGGGAATCATTGAAAACTTACCATTTTTACCCTATTTTTTAAATTAAACTAAAAATTTTCAACAAATCTGTCAGAAGAACAAGAAAGTTGATCTAGTTGATACTAATTCAGAATTTGTTATCTTTGTAAACATAACACAGGTGATTCATTTCTTATCTTTGGGGATTACACTCGGGAAGAGGCCAAACTGATCCTCTAGGGGGTCGAAGAGTGGACTGGGAAGGGCCATTGATCTGATTGTAAATGTGAAGCAACAAATTGATGATAGCATTTCAATTCCTAAAATATTTCAATGTTGCAGGAATGTACAAACAAATCACATTACAAGAAGCAAAATTTGGACAGTCAAGCTAACGAAGCTTCAATGTTATGGGATTTTTATATTTATAAAGGCAAATTATAAAATTCATGTCAAACAAATTTATTTATAGAAAATTTTCTCAATTTTTGTTATGATCAAATGACCAATTTAGTTTCATTTGACGTTCTGTTTAAAACGTAAATTGTAGGGCAAAAGCTGCAACTATGGAGTGAATTAATGACTGCAAATAAAGAGTATTGAAAGCTGTATAGCAGTCAGTGTTGGGACACTATGGAAGGATACTATGCATAAAAAACATTTGCACTAGTGTCCGATTACTTTTTGTAGTGACTGCACACAATAGACAAAGGTACAAATTGGCAACTGGTAATGCTGCCACAGTGATCAGTGCCTTTGGATATTACAACAATCCTTTTATAGCCTTATTGGTTTATATAGTGGACACATCATATTCAATTTGAAAGGGGGTGGGGGGAGGGGGAGGAAACTGACATTAGACATGACTCATCAGGGCAAGCTGGTTTATGGTTAACCATGTCAAGTCTAGTTTCAGATACACACGATAGCCTAATGTAGCCTGAAACCTCTTGCCTGCCAGATCAATGAAATCAAAGGAAATTGGGTGTCACATCCCTGGTACTCAGTATGCTAGGTACTGCGGCCTATGACTGGCACCCCTCGGCAAAGAAATTGCTATGTATAGGGAACAGTGGCGGAGCGTCCATACAGTCAGGGGGGCGGATGCCCCCCACGGACGGACTCAAATGGACTGCTGACGCCCTTTTCAGCTTTTTACCACTTTTTACCTATTCGCGATTATTGATTTTTTTATTGCGCTCTCATCTACCTATTGGCATTTGTCACATTTTGTGTAATTTTCTGACAAAATGCTCTAACGGCAGTCTTTAATTTATCGGCACTTCCGTTATACGAAACTATTTCCAAGGGCATGTACTTTCAACACCCATATAAACTTCCGAGATGTCAAAAATGGCGATGACACCTATTTATTCTTCGTTTATCTGCAAATTAGCATGGCCCAGAATGGGTCATTTCCAGCGATCTAGGGAGTATCTTTACTCAAAAAATTGTGTACGCTCCTCGCCAACCTGTGGTGGCGCTCTGCTTAGATAGTGTCAAAGCGCCCCTACAGACCATTCTCGCCCCCCTGACTAATACCTCTAGCTCCGCCACTGGTAGGGAACGCCACCAACGGAGGGTTGGCCTAGCGCATGACTTACAACCCTGGCGACCGGTTTGGCTCTTTCAAAATACGACTGCAATCGGCGATTCTTTTTCAGCAAATGATGCTGATGTATCCATGGATAAAACTTATCAAAAAGCACTCTTTCTGTAGAAATACCTTCTCTGCGAATTATTAGAAATGTCTTCTCATTAATTAAATTGAATTATTTTCCATACCTGCCTAATTCTTCTAAGATTTCGTAATCATCTTGTATGGTAGTATCCTTCTTGACTCTGAACCTGCGAATGGGCTCAATGTTTACTCCTGGAATAAAAAATCATAGCAGCATGTATGAAGGTATTCTGAGAAAAGAAACTCTGCTACTTTATTCATAGATTAAAATTAATTCCATACTTTCTTGGTAGTTGAAACATGCATGCAACCTTTCTAAATGACAAGAGATGTTCAAACTATGCAACAAATATCAAAGATATCAAAATTAGATGCATCTTTCTGATTTTGCATTTAATTTGAAGTTGGCGTATTCTGGAGATAAGGCGTATCTCAAAGCGTAATATTTTGAACACTAGAATATCTATAGAAACATTTGTAATATTTAAATGTTTCTTTGTTCTTAGTCTATGACATATCAAGACTAAACTTATACCTGAGGTCATCGCAAAAGTAACATCGATGTACTGAAACTAGGAAAAACTTTAAGAAAACAATTCTTAACTTCTGATTTATAGAAAGATAAAAATTCAAAAAGAAACTTGTGTAAAGAACTTGTGCTCACACCTGGTGCCGTGACCATTACAGAATGTGTGATATCACCAGCGATGTTGTAAGCACGAATGCTGTATTCCCCGCAGTCGGTACGAGAAAAATTCTCCAGTAGAAGGGACGCCCCATCTTCCCCTTCAAAGAGAAATTTAACACGTCCACTCTGTTTCAGCGGCATGTCATCTTTCGACCAAACAACATCTGGTTCCGGAATACCATCAAGTCGACAGTCAAGACGTAGTGAGTACCCAAACGGAATCTCAAGATTCTCGAATAGTTGTACAAATTTAGGTGGTTCTGTAACAGGCAAAAATTCAAGTCATTCAATTGTGATAATTATCAAGATTGATAAAAATTGTTGGATTATGTTTGATGCAATGTTCAAAAAATAAAAAACATGTGTAAATATTTCAAACGTAGAAAAAACTGTTAGCAAACTGCTTATCTACTGCAAAGAGCCTGTGTAAATAAATTTGCAAAAATATGTTTACAAAAAATTGAAATGTTCAAGAACGGTAGGATTTCTTTTAACAGTTTTGAAAACTGATGACTATGAAGAATGCAGACATTCAGTTTGGCATGGTTGTGACAAGTGTAAAGAAAACAAGTTCAATGGTCCCAAACATAAAATAATACATGTATATATATTTTAATGATAAAACATTTCAAATGTTCTACGACTGTAATAATAATAATAATACGACTTATAATGCGCACACACCACTCAAAGAATGTTCATGGCGCAAAACATGTAGAGTTCTTTTCTGTAGAGTTCTTTTCAAATAGAAAACTAATTACTCTGTTGCATACAGAAATTCATTGTGGAATGTCAGTCACTTAGTGTGAAGAAACATGTACATCAAATTCAAAACCAGAAGCAGATTTAACAATTTGAATTTTTCATACTTTAACACAATTGATTATTGCTTGATTGGAATTAGCTACTAATTAGCTATACTTCCACCACAACTGCTGCTCAGATATGATATTGATGAATATTAATGAATTTGAATTACAACATTACAATCCTTATGCAACAACTAAATTATTGTTTGCCAAAAGCAAAGGTGAGAGCATAAAATCGATATTCTTTTTGTATTTATTAATTTGGAAAGTTTTGAGCACCTTTTTTATGAGTAAAGGTTAACAGCCTGTCTTATATTACATGTTGAAAAGCACTGTTTTAGATGCATTCTTCTTGAGTAAATGGAAAATTGGCCAACTTTGTTAAAAGTTCTACAAAGTTTGCAATTATTATTTACAGATATAAGTTTTTAAGAAGGCAATTGACCAGGCTTTACATAAATATTTGAATTTAATACTGATAATTAATTGAAATAAAAAATATTTGTATATTTTCTATGCTTTTTCCCTTCTTTTTTTTTCTGAAATTCTCAAAAATTTCTATTACTGATATCTTCTTGATAGGTTATTTATTTTATTAAATAATTCCAAAACCATCAGACTTCTGCCAATAAGGCCACCAAGGAATAATTTTCTGCTCAACTTTTGTGTACCTCAGCATTTTCGAAGGCTATAGATTTTGTCTTTTATAAAACTGTGGTTCCTGGGTACAAAAGTTGTGTATCTTTGCACTTGTACTGATAGCAATTTCACCAATTTTCACAGAATTTTGGGATGCGATACAGGATAAACTATTGCCCTGGACTACTAACCTGCCACATCCAAGTATAGTCTACAGTCTGCATATCCTTTATCATTCACTGCTATGCACTCGTATTCTCCAATATCATCATAGGTCACCCCCTTCACCAGAAGCGTGGCTTTTCCTTCCTCTGGGTCCACAGAGATGATGAAATGGTCATCAGAAGAAAGAACATCGTCATCTTGCATCCAAGTTATCTTAGGAGTTGGATGACCGGTGAAGAAACATTCTAGGGTAGCGTCCTCATTATCTAGGGCATAGACCTCTTCTGTTGTTTCTAAAAACCCTGGCTCTGTTTTGATGGAATGGAAAGCTGATGTTATCTTTAAACTAAAAACTTTTAAAAAGTTTTCAAAAGACTGGTCTATATTCTTTATATTTAGATATATTTTTGGTTAAAAGAAGGAAGAATTAATTTGGCAAATGGATTGGTACGACACAACGTCCCACTAGACCTCCATTGTATATCACTTTATCCTAAGCATTTCACACTGTATGTATATATATATTTCATTGCATCAAGGGTATCCTTCAAGCATGTTGGACTGTGGCCATTCCCCAAGCTATTACTCATGCCCGTTTCCCATAGATATATTATCCGACAAGCATCATCACCCCTTTGCTCTCCAACCCCCCCCCCTCACCCTTTTCACATAGTTTCAACTACACATACACATTATGGACCATGGACCATTCGTAACTGGATTTCATCTCCAAGATTCTTCAGATGACAGCCTGTGCCTGTGCCAGTTTTCTAATATTCAGGTATAAGGTTATTACATGCATATTGGCCTGTCCATATGGACATGAAAATAGCCTGCATATTATGTGAGATATCCTTGCAGCTATTTCATAACAAGCTCAAACTTTGCATCTTGCAATATCCATAAACACCTTTAAATAATAAACTTGAAAACAAAAAAGACACTCTGAAGTCATTTGCTGCTTTTAAAGAACTAGAAAACTCATCAGTGTTACTGCTGTTGACTGTTACAAATGAACAATTCTAATTACCTTTATCTTCCAGTTCTTCCTCTGCTTTTCCTTCATCATCGCTGATGGAGTCTTCCTTCTTGGCTGAAAAGACAAAAATATGACTAAATGTTAAGGCTATATACCAGTTTACTTGAAAGTCGGTTCTGTATCTGCTTAGGAGGTTTCGTGGTGATTGTGTATGGTTTTGACAAATATCCTTCACTGACTTTTTCATGTTTGCTAATAGTAGTTGTACCAGATGTCATTATCTTAAACTCCAAAAGTCACAAAGTAGGATTAATATTTGGCATAACTTTTCTTGTAAATGAATTGTGAATGAGTGGAACGGTTTGCCTGAGAAAGTTGTACTTGCAAGTAGTGTGAATGGGTTTAAGAATGCTTTGGACAAGCACTTTAAGCATTGTAATCAGGTGTAAGTGTTTGTCTTCAGTTTTTTTTCCCCTCCTATATGGTCCTTGATGGGGACTTGAGTGTCCCTCCTGATCATTTTTGTGTGGGGGGCTGATTCGCTTCTTATCCTTCTATTTTACCTTTTATTTACATTTACTTTGTAATTAATTATGCTACGGTGGGCTTCTTGTAAAAGCTTCAGATTCAAAACCATCCACCATTTTCTTATCGATTGTTATATGTCTTTTCATTGTAAACATTTTAATATATGCATGAAAATGGAAAAAAATCAATCAATTAATCTCGATCAGTAAACACTTAAGGTCAATAACAAGTGCTTACAGTAAATAAATGTCTGAATTTCAAATATGTGAAAGGAATTACAGATTAAAGTGAAATCGGAACTGGTAAATAAGGCCAATTTTCAGTTTTAAGTTCATTGGAGTTCAGTTGTCAATCATAATTTATCAGAAGGGACAAAGACCCTCTGCTGTGAAAACACAAAATTTGCTCGGCAACCACAAATGACCAAGTTGAGGTTAAATACTTTTAACTATTTAACACTTTCTCGGGTATTGAAATGTGCTTGTGGGTCAATGAAATGTTCTTGTGGGTCAATGGGGAGAAATTCGTTGTAGGTGAATATGTTCTATCATATTTTTCAGATGCTGTTGATCGATTGTTATACAGGTCTCTCAAATTATTTAGCCGATGGGAGTTTATGTTCCCATCTAAGCATCATCAATTCATCTCCCATGCATCCCTTTCCCTGTCCCTACAGTTTACAATTGCTCCTTGTAATTCAACAGTAACCTGCATGTATTGCTAAGATCAGGTTTATATGACCAGATAAATGTTAATCATAGATACATACAAGAAATTGGTCTGAACATTTTTATATGCTTTTTTCCCCCGTGGCTATTGAAAACAGGATATCAATGGAAACCAGTGTGTAGCATAGTTTGGGTTCAAAGAGTTGTCAATTAATTACAGCTTTGAAATAGAATTTTCTGCAGTAAACATGCTTTCAATGGAAGGAAAATGATGCTTATTTATAAATCAAGTTTTATTTTAGTTCACATAGTTTAAATATATCGTACATCTGAACATTTTACTTCAGTGATAAATATATTACCTTCCGACTGGAGCAAGATATTATGAAATGAAAATAAACAAAATGACAGGACGGTGCCAGATCGAAAATAAACATATTTCCTAGAGCTACCTCGCTTACTTTGGAAAGGTGATACACAGCTACTGTATAGTACCCACACACACAATGTTAGGCCTATTGGTTCACAAAGTTATATATAGTCACTGTATGACGTAAGCTGCATATCCATACAAACTTGTCAAACATGTGAGCTATTCTATGGGAAATGTCCTATGTGCACCAATTAACATGAAACATGCTTGTAAACACATCAACATGTAAGATAATAATATCCAGGCACTGTATACTCCAGATTGTTTCGAAAGGGCACATGAATGTTCCTCAAAGTATCCTAGACAACACATCAGTTTCACGGTGGAGTTTAACATGTTGCTACACAGCAGGATCGCAAAGCTGTCAGAACTAATCTTCGTAAAATCATGAATGAAAGCACATCTCGTCTGGATAGAGAGCATTTTCTAAATTCTTTTCGTTGCTTCCAAGGTTTGTCTACACGTACATAGTCATCGTGGCTCACACATTACTGTACTTCTATAGCATCAATAGCCAATCGTTGTCATGTACACTGAAGAACCAACATTCTTTCCTAGATGTTATACATATGTACACCAATACTATATGTACAGGAGTGTATTGGCTATGATAACTATCCACCATGAAGCTGAATGAATTGATTATACCATTTTAATTACTTTTCATTTTCTCTCCTATAATTGTGACAGTTTAATTCACTAAGTACAATCCATCATACAGGGCATGGTGTACATGTAGACACTCCCAAGCGATTAGCTTGTATAATTGGTAAACCTAATTAACAACAATCCACTGATAATTACAGAACAGAGTATTATTACTTCATGATCATGTTAAAGAAAATGAAAACCTTCCCTAAAACTTCAGTAGCAGTATAAATAGCAGTTTAAATTTACACCATGCCCGAAGGCAGTTATAATGACCAATCATTGATTCTTAGCTCAAAGGCATAAGACTTGTCTCCATGATGATTGTAGGGATGCAGAGAGTTGACCTTAACCAACACTGTTTGACATTTTGTAATCATTTTCTTTGTAATGCTGCTATCCTAACATTCTATCTATAGAAGTGGGGATCATGTAAGAGGGAAGCAATATCTGTTTGATCCACTTTTGTTACAAAAAGGGCAATTTAGTGGATGGTCAAGGAGAGGTTATCACCCCATCTGTAGATATCATGCCTGTAGTTCTCTCTAATTCCAGGGACTAGAGGAATAAGTACCATAAAAAGATTTATAGTTAAGGGGAGCTAGGGCACAAACTGAGGCTGAGACACATTGCAAGTGACAGCTGCAAGCTCATTATGTACTGAATTTATTACTGTAAAGAAGGTGCATACACCTACCTAATTATAAGAACACACTATGAAGTAAAAGTTGAACAGCTATCATCCACAACGTCAGATCTACTGTATGTAACTATAATATATATACATTGATAAATTTTAATCATACTAAAATTATTTATAATTGAAATAATTAGCGATAAAGGGTTAAGGTTGTGTGTTGTGCATTTTACCAAAGTGGTATGCAACATGTCAGCTTCTAAACTTTGGTGTATGGGTACATCTGGATACATATATCCCTATCTCGTACATGCACTCCAAGAAGCTGAATGTATGAACACTTAGCACATTTACTAGGTTCATTAGGTGATTGATTTTTAAGCCAAGTTTGGTTGTAGTCCTTTTGAGAAACTGGGTTCTTCTTTCAGGTTGTGCTAACCTGTCAAGTTGTCAAGTAGTCAAATAGTAGTCAAAATAGTAGTCAAAAAGTAGTCAAGTGGTAGTCAAGTTGGTATTGTGGCAAGATATATTACGTAAGTGGATGGTTGTGCTGTACTTTTAATATAAACCGGTTTTAAAATGTAGGAATTTAGTAGGAAACTTAGTCACCAAACAAGAAATGGATAATTGTAAGTGATCGATCATAGCAATACATCCTACCAAAGCAGGTGGGAGATACATCCTACCAGAGCTGGTGGGAGATACATCCTACAAGAGCAGGTGGGAGATACATTCTACAAGAGCAGGTGGGAGATACATCCTACCAGAGAAGGTGGGAGATACATCCTACCACAGCAGGTGGGAGATGGATGAGTAAAGATTGCTGAACACTTTTTCTTATCAAAATGAGGCTGGTCCAAATTCAAAAGAGAAACTTAATTCTCATATGTAACTGAACACTACGGATTGTGTGACCAGGGAGTTGGTATGTTTTCCATAACAACTCCCTGGTGTGACTAACCTTTAGAATATCAGAACAGAGATTTTAGGTTGCTGTGAGTTTGTCTTTCATTTTAGCTAATTGTTGAAAACTAATAGAATTCAAGGCCATCTTACGTTCAGCTAAACTCTTATGTCTCTAATCAAGGAATACTAACTACAAACAGATAAGGTCATCTGATGGCCCCTTGGCAACTACATCTGTTGATAAATGTACTGACCTTTGATGAACATATTCACGCCAACTGTGTGTATTTAATACTGTCATTTCAAAACAATTATTACTTGCAGATTGATGGCTGTTTTGTCCTTTGGGCGATACAGCTCCTGAAGCTGCATCTATAATTATATCAGTGAAGATATCACTGGCATGTGGGAGGTATTTAAACTTTATTAACATAAATGTCAAATCAAAGTACATGCGAAAGAGCACAAGAAATAATGTGGCCAATATCTATTTAACAGCAGAATATTTAAGGAAACATAGTATGTGAACAAATATGATAGCTTAATGAAGCCATCATATTTTGAGTAGGTCATAGCGGTACCAGATCAATATTGTTATGCCGTACTTTAATTGGACCAGTTCTGAGTTGACACACACAGGGCTGTTAACAGTCAATACTAAATGGGCTCTGTCCAGATTTGCTAAAAGTTTCAAAAAGTACTTTCCAGGAAGAAGTTCACTTCAAATTACTTCAGATATGTTTTCATTAGAATTGTTGAAATGTCTTAGCGGTGTAAAGATCTAGATAGCAAAAAAAAAAAGGCCTCTAGAGCTCCGAACAGTCCTTTTAATTGGACAACAATTATGAATGACGTTATGTGATTTATGCACCAACATTGCACGTGATTACCAAGAGCTGTGAATAATAAACCATAGATTAACACAATTCAGTGTACATTACTTGCAGTGGTAGCAAAAATATATGCACCTCTGAATTTACCTTGGGAGTATATACTGATAGCTTGCCAAAACTAACATGTCAATTTAGGCCACAGGATAAGAGTGTATACAGCTAAATTGTAGAATATTATCATTGCTATACAACAAGGGAATAGCAATGAAAAGGGTGAGAACAACTATCTACAGACTTAACATTAGGTACTGTGTCTTATAAAAAACTGCAGCAGCTGCAAAACCCTGCTGAACTAGCATGAATCAACTTAAAACAATAGGGATTATCTCTGCAGACCTGAATTGCCTACTTTGTGAAGCATGGAGCACATCAGTTCCTGTCCCAGAC
Organism: Apostichopus parvimensis; assembly: GCA_000934455.1. Classification (NCBI taxonomy): domain Eukaryota; kingdom Metazoa; phylum Echinodermata; class Holothuroidea; order Aspidochirotida; family Stichopodidae; genus Apostichopus; species Apostichopus parvimensis. Next base: position 29,718 of record KN895393.1, read on the forward strand.
AGCCAGCATGGCTACAAGAGGCTGTACCCCCAGCAGTATCCCACTTTTGACATGGCAACTTAGTTATCAACCCCACATACAAAGCATGACTTCAAGCAGAATTTTAATGAATTTCCAATGAAAATCAAAACTAGGTATAAAACTAAATTAGGTAGTCCAGTCATTTTGATTGATGAGCTCTGATGTCTAACAAAGAAACACACACTAGACTGACAGCAGAGACTTAAACTTTTAATAAACTACAGTTATCAAAATTAATTGTTGCAAAATCATCCTTTAAGATAACTCCTTACATGTGTAAGCTCTTCTATTTAAACCTGCTATATCCTTCACCTCATGATGTTAAAAAGAAACATTGCAAAAAAAGGAACTGCAGTATTCATGAAACTATGCAGTAACTATGCAGGAATAGTTAGGAAGAGTTGACAGAGTTCAACGGGATCATGTAACTGTAATTGATACCTTACTGACCTAATATACTTAATTAGCAAGCAACTTATTAGTAAAAGTTAATTACTTACTGAAGAATCTCATAGAGATTTGTCTTATCGCTCTAATGCAGTTCGTATTAAAGACATATGAACCAACTTAAGTTGCCATATGCTAAATCCTAAGGTAAACTGTATTAAAGAGAACCCTATTTACTTGTACTCCATGATTTCTCATTCTTTTGAAGTTTATAAAGTCATTTACCCAGAAAATTGATTGAATTGACAGAAAAACTTACCTCAGACGAACTTTAATTCCCAAGATAAGTACACTGATTAAAAGTCTGGTATCTCCATATCTTTACCAATTGAGTTTACAAATGCATAATTTGTATTCACATATTTTGCCATTATTTTCTTTAGCAAAGTTTTCTTAATAATAAAATAAAACACATGGTACTAATAACTATTAGTTATTGCTGTCTCCTTTGTAAACTTTATTGATAGCTTAGCTCTTACCTATCACTTTAAGTATATTCCCAATCATCCCTAGCTCAACCCACACTCATCCTACCGGACATCCCACTGCTAGCAAGTGAAAGATGAGACAAAAGTACAAACTCAAGTCCACAGGAATGAGGAGAAGGATAACATTCCAGGCATGTCCTGTGATGTATAATACAATATTTGTTTACAGAGATGTACAACTAAAGTATGAAGATGTCAAAAGTTAATCCCAAAACTTGAACCAAGCTTAAATAAGGATCCAATTAAACCTCACAATGTGTATTCATATTGTCTCACAGCTTCTTGCACTCAAAACCTGATTGATATTTGTATTCCAAAATTCAACTTTGATTTGCCTGGTTAATCAATCAACTTCTGATAATTGAAATTATATCTTCATATGGAAATGGGATTTGGAAAATCATTTACTGTTATATTTGGCAATTGGATAAAAAAGAAAACTATTTCAGCAAAAATGGTGATTCAACCCAGGTGTTATTAATTACTGTAGCATAAGTGCAGTGTCTTCGCTTGCCTAAATTAATCATGAAAATATTAAAGGTTGAAAAGGAACCAAGCATCGGTAGACCACCTGAACCATAGCTTTGAAGATGTCACCATGATTAAATAAAATGTTATTTCCAAGTAACTAAGCTACTCAGGGACCATAACAAGTTTATCTCTGGACTAATCTTGAGTCTGAACTAGGTTTCTCCATTGAGCAGATTCTAGAGAAAGATCGTGGGGAACCTTGTAAATGAGCGATTGGTGATTACGGTCACTGACTTACACTGTACTTTACAAGGCGAGGCCCCTGGAAGGTACGAGTGTTAGAGAGGAATGTCACACTGTAGCAGTGAGAAGTCATTAATGTCACCCAAATATACTCATGTCACTCAATTGCCAATCAGGAAGGACTACAAGAAATTCATCTGTTAATACAAACAAGCAACTTGGGCCAGCGGCAAGGGAAAAGTTTGTTTTATAAAGTTTCGATACACACAGGTCAAGATATATTAACAGAGAAAGTAGGGGAGAAAAAGTAAAATGACATTGAAAGATATACATTGCTAATAGTACTGCAGTTGAGGCGCAAGTCCACAGTACTATATGTACCTAAGTCATGGTGTGTCTTGTTGCTACACAGATGTACTGTACTGTAACAAGAATGCATATCCACTGATATTACTTTTCACATTTCCCAAATTGGCAATATTCAATCCCATGTATATTGGGTCTCAATTTGATGGAGGTTGAGTAGTGTCAGAGATCGGGCGGTTCTTTACCCTCCTGCTTCTGCGTCTACCTCATGAGGATGTACTGACATGAAAACGAAGGAGTATTAAAGAACCATTTCAATAACATCCCAATTTGTGTTTTGTGCAGCTCTTTTAAACATCTGTAGAAAGCCATGAGACTCCACTAATTTCTCTTGACAGCTACCCCCAATACCTGCAGCCCTCCATCCCAACCCCCCCTCCCACCCAGACCTCGCCCCACCCAAAAATTTCTTCAGTTTGACTCACCATCTTCACTCTTTGCTGCACTCATATCTATCTCTTCACTGGGCTCACTAATTCCGCTATCACTTTCAGTTCTGACTCTGAAAACGTACTCTGTCTTCGGATCCAAGTGGTTGATGGAATATTTTGGTTCCTTTAGGTCTTTAGCGAGCAGTTTCCATTCTTTAGCTTCTGATCCTTTTTTTCGTGCTTCGATGATGTATCTCAGTTTTGTGTCGGTATTCTTGGATTCCACTTCCCAGGATAAAGTCCTAGATTTGGGGTCAAGCTTGGGAACTGGAGGGGCTTTACAGGGTGGACCTGTTTACATTAAAAAAGAACAAGCATGAAATATCAGTGAATGTAACAACTTACAATGACCAGTGTTGCTCACAATCATAAATTAGGAAAGTTTGATATTGGTAAGGTAAATCTTTACCTTTATCAGATGGTATACCCTTTTCCTTATTTTGTAAAATGTATAATAAAAAGTAAAGTAGTTCAATACTTTTCACTGTTAAATAGCGATACACAGTAACTGCCATATGTTAAAATTGTACAACTTTGCACAAGTTTGCTGAGATCACAAGTTTCTCATTCTAGATATTACTAAATTATGCTACATATTTGGGGGAAAAGGTATAGGGTCAAGAGGAGATTACAGTATGACTATACATGATGATTTTGGGTA
>KN895400.1:0-13965 GCA_000934455.1 Apostichopus parvimensis
CACAGATATCAGAGAATTCCCAAAAAACAGTTAGTAATTTTATAGCAGCAAGAGATAGATGTTTGATCTGTTTTAGTTGAGTTGGAACTTGATGGAGGTTTGATTTTTATCTCAGTTGTTTGAAAGAGGAAGACAGATTTAAAAGCAGGAAACAGCTGTGGGTTGCCAGGCATGACTAAGTTGCACCCTTACCCTGTCACTGAGCCAAATTTAGACACAGACCTGTCAGTTTTCTAGTCAAGTCATCCTGGTTAGACAATTAATCCCAGGCAAGATATCATCAGCCCAGACTAGGTCGGAGTGAGCTTCTGTTGCTGTCAACTTGCTCTAGCTCGGTCTCCTCTCCAGCTCTTCGTAAATGGACGTGGAAGGTTTACGTGGTGGAAGGTTTACGTGAGGGATTAGCAGAAGGGGCTTTGCAATAAAGCAGGTGCATATATGTGACATGGTACAGCCCTATAATCAGTAATGGGGCTTAGTGAGGTAACATCTGTTTCGTGATTGATGGATGGGCCGGCTTGGCACATATTATATGTTATTCCTAGCTTAGTAAAGGGAATTGGACTGCACAAGGAGGTATATATACGTATAGTTAGGCTTCACAATGCACTGCTACAACTGTCATAGGGAATACCTGAGTTTCTGAGTAGAGATGATGGCCCTTTGTTTTTATGTATCCAAAAACACTCTTTTAGAGACCACAGTTCACCCTGTAGCCTTTTGGACTGTTAAAGCATAGGTTTTCCAAATCTTTGTATTCCTGAGATCAGTGTTTCAAATCCTGTTAAAGTAACTTTTGCTCTTTACAAATCTTAATAATACAGTCTCTCTTTGCAATACATTACCTTTTTTAAAGTCTTTTTTCATGCAATGAGCTAGTTTTGAAGTTCATCAATATTCCATCTCTTGTTCCTTTAATGCTAAAACGCTATACCTTTTCAAGTTGACTTGGTCAACTCTTAAAAATCTTATCAACCAAGTTTGTAATTTCACTTCAGCATAATTAAGTCAAGCATTTGAAAATGTAGCCCAAATTTACTACAATTGAATGTCTTATGGATGTTATTTCACTTGAATCACAGAGTTATGGGATCAAGGTCAAACAGTTCAAAATGGAGCCAGGCTTAAACTTGCAAGAAATGTGATTGGATTAATGCTCCTGTGTCTTGTGATGTTAATTTGTACTAGTTGAGGGAGCTCTTTCAATATGAGCTCTGAATGGTATATAAATCCTACATTAGAAGCTAATAACTGAGACCAGCAAAGATTGATCAACCTTATATTTGCTGGTATCTCCATCTGTCCACAATTTATATGGAATTTGATGAAAACATTCTTCACTTGAGTGGTGGGCTAGGCTGTGTTTAGGAAATGGAGGCTAAAGTTCATTGGGTATCAATCTCGGCCAACCTTCTGTGGCATTACAAATTGTTTACCACAGTTGAAAAGGATTGAATAGGATTGAGTATATATATTAGCAGTAGTGATAACTATTAAGCACTAGCCAATCAGGTCACTTCATTATTCTAAGGTCAAAGGTCATGTAAGGTTTGCAACCAGTTGTATCATTTGCAGTATGATTCTCAGTTAGCAAATAGTGTAAGAGTCATTAGCATATGTGATAACTATTAAAGAACTAGCCAATCAGGTTACTTCATTATTCTAAGGTCAAAGTTCATTTACGGTAAAACAGGGATGGGGTGGACTTAAGGAAAAGGAAAAAACCATGAAAACTTAAATGCAGGATTTTAGAAGTTTCCAAAGCTGTAGGGGAGAAGCTATGGCCTCTTAGCGTTTAGACCCAAGCTCTGGTTTGTACTATTTTGCACTACTTCACCAACTTCAACCCCAGGAGAAAATGGGACCAGCTATTCCTGTCTGAGCACTCCGAAACCCTCCGTATTTATTATTCACACCGTCAGTGACTGCATAGTGATTTCAGTGCACACCAATCGCCGTAAAACTACCGCTGTTTAGATCATCACATGAATACCTCGTCTTAGAATAAATGAAAAGCTCTGTTAGTCCCATCTCGTTTCTCTCTCGAGATGAGAAGAGTGCCAAGTTTTCCCCAAGAGGAATTAAAACATCCCTTGGAATGAGAATCCCACCTGGTCTCCCCGTACTTTACAGCAGTGATGAAGCACACGGTGATCATGATGATTACTTTTCAACATTGTGTAAGTTTTCTTTTTTCCTTTTTTTTTTTTTCCCTTTTCGAAATGCTTTTCATGCTAAATTCTACCGTAGGAATGAGTTAAACAGAAGGATGTTTAATGAAGGAGAAAGAAATTGTAATAGTCATCTGTATGTCAGTAATTGCTTCTTCGGGAGCAAAAAAGTTACAGACCTGTTTTTTCCATTTTGATTTTCTCCTTGTAGTGTCCTTATAAAAATGTTGTTCTTAGGGCTGTTTAGCAGGACACAAATCTGTTTTGAAGAAAGTGTAGTGTGAGTACGTGCACAATTTTTGCTCAAACTAGAATGGGTGTTTTTTGGGGTGATTCTGCAAAACGAACATCAGAGTCCGGTAGAATCAAGGACAGTGTCAGTTCATTAAATTTAACGTAATGATTTTTTGTCTGGAACATCTTGGCTCTCTTTAAAGCTTTGACAGTTATTTGCCAATAGTCTTTACTGCCCTCTATTATTTAGTACATTAAAGCATTGTTGTGTAAAGAAGTACCTAACACAAGAGGACCTGCTATCAGAGTAACCTTAGTTCTGGATTGGTCCATTTGGGTAGGGGCCTAGGGGATACCTTAGGGGAGTTGTTCCCACTGGGTAGGTGGGTAGGGGCCTAGGGGATACCTTAGGGGGTTGTTCCCACTTGGTAGGTGCTAAGTAACCTTTGTTCTGGATTGGTCTGTTTGGGTAGGGGCCTAGGGGATACCTTAGGGGAGTTGTTCCCCCACTTGGGTAGGTGCTAGGACATGAACAAGTGGGGGGGGGGGAGAGGGGAAGATGAGAAAATGACAATAGTTTTGGAAGTTCCTGAATTGTTTATCTGCCACAAATGTGTACATACAGTCCTAAAACTGGTGAGGAAATTAAGGTGTGATTAATTTAAATTGACCATTCTACCAAAAAAAAGAAGAAGAAGCTTTAGTTGTAATCAATATTACATAAAAATTTGACATAAATGGACTAGGATTGGGTGATCTTATGGAGGTAAAGACGAGGAGAGGAGGAATGGAGGGGGAGGGGAGGGGGAGGGGGTGGGTTACAGGTTGCAGTGAAGTATAGTAATATTTACCACTTGTTTTAATGCTTAACGACTTATGTAGTTTGTATACGCGTGTTGGTCCATGTATGAACTTGTGGGTTATGTTGTGGTCTAATGTTCTGAGAAAGCAATAGTAGCTGGTATTATGTTTAAACAGGTCATAAGAGTGAATTACTACCAGCAATATACAGAAGGGTTTGTTGACATCATGGAACACTCAAGGGTTTGTTTACATCATGAAACACTCAAGGAATGGAGAGGCACTTCATCATATTTTTTTATACATTTTTTTTTTTCTCATTTTCTGTTTTATATAAAAGTTTCATGAACATAAAAATTTCACTAAAGTTTATACCGAGTTAATCGTTCAGCTATAAAGTTTTGTCGACGATCTCAAACGATTTACCGCTGTAATGTCTTGCGGACTACCGGCAGATATTAACATTTTCATCAAGTTTTACATCATTCCTATTGTTTAGGGAAGTTTGAATGTCATTTCTAGTTCTACAGAAGAAGAAAGTCTCGTAAAACGAGGGGTAATATATCTTGTATTTGATCTTGCAGTCTCAGTTTGTTGGATCTTAAAGTGGTTGCCTTCATGGAATCAATAAGTTTTTATCAAACCAAGCAGAGTATTTCTTGAACAAAGATTTTAGTTGATGAACCTAACATACATTACTAGACTTTATGGGTTACAACAAGAATTTGATTCAAATCGCAACATTTCCTTCCTTGTCCAAGTGTAAAAATTTGGGTATAAAGGAAATAACAATAAGAACTCTTTCAAAAACATTTTATACTCTTAGACTCTTGGATAGAAATATCCAAGTGAAAATTATTGACTAGTCAGGCATATATATTATTAACACCATTGTTTTGGATTTTATTTGGTATAGCAGACTCGTATGTAGGGGGATGAGTGTAACCCCCCTCCACCCCCCTCTCCACCCCCCCTCTCCACCCCTCCACCCCCACCCCAGTTAAGTTTGCTACCTAAAAAAAAAGCTGAATTGGCTATTTGAATACTAGGAATGGGCTGCAATCTGTGGTTAACCTCAGGTTGTCAGGTGAGAACATTGATCTGTTGGTTGTTATTCCAAGAAAATATATGTATGTATTGATTTATCGAATTAATTAATTAACTAATTAATGCACATAGCTGAACAATTTTGCATTTCTTGTGTTGCTTATATGACATTTACTTGCACAAAAATGTCATAGATTCCATTTAAAAAAAAAGGGAAAATTATAATCCAATTTTACTAGTTTGGAGATATGAAGCAATTATTTTACTTAAAAAAGAATATTAAAGTTTTACTTCACTGTCATTTCAACTGATTTTATAAAGGCAAGCCAAAAGTTCAATTTTATGGATATAGGAGAAGAGTTTTTTTCTCTCTCTCTCTCCCTCTCTATCTATCTTCTTCTATCATCTTGTTGTATTGCATGCAAAGTTTGGTTCAAAGGCTTTATGAAATTTTTCAGATTGAATTATAAGCACGGTTGATTTTTGCTGGTAGGTTTAATTTGCCTAGTTTTCCCCTGACCGGTTTATACCTCACTGTTGGAGTATAACAAGACACGTGGCTCAAATAACTGTTGAACAAGATAAAGTGGATTTCCATTCGCTTCAACCTACTGGTACCCTCTCCAAGAATGATAGTGACTATATACTACAGCCAGCAAGTTGTGTCTAACTCTCTGTAATCCAGTACTACTCTTCATGCGATTTGTAACAGTACTGAATTGGACGTCATAAATTCATATGGAAATGAATGGTAGAGGAGTATTTCCCCCATTTTGGAAATTCAATGTAAATTTAAGCCTACAGTGTATACATGTATCAAATTTGTGTTTGTGGTAATGTTTCATTTGTTTTATTCTTTTTGAAATATAATATTTATAATGTTTCAGAACAATAACAACAAAGAATAAAAAGAGGTGGGGGGGGGGTTTGAATTTCCCATTTCCCAAGCCTGGGAATTTGGTTTGGTTTTTATTAACTAATGTGTTAAGTTAGCAATGTAAATGTATGGTACATAAAAGGACTGTGTGTTGAGGTAGCATTGTAAATGTACAGTACATTTAAAACTGTGTATTGAGGTATCATTGTTAATAAATGAAGTATATTAACGGACTGTGTATTGAGGGACGTATCATTGTTTATGTAAAGTATATGAAAAGACTGTGTATTGAGGTAGCATTGTTAATATGAAGTACATCTAGGACTGTATTGAGTTATCATTGTTAATGTAAAGTACATTAAGGACTGTTTTGAGGTACCACTGTTAATGTTAAGTACATTAAAGGACAGTGTATTGAGGTATCATTGTTGATTAATGTAAAGTACATTAGAGAACTTTGTATTGAGTTAGCTCTGTAAATGTAAAGGTTATTTCAGCGCTGTGTATATGTAAATGGCTTTTTACTAGCTCCCATTTTCCTCCCCCATCTTCCTCCCAGCCCCCCCCCCCCCAATCCATTTCACTTCTTTTCTTGTGCTTGAAGTAGCATTTTACACGTTAGAACTGTTAGAATCTTGGTCTCCAGAGTTTCCAAAAATGAGATTATATTTAAGCTCACTAAGGGATTTGACTCTGTATGTATGTTTAAAAGTTGCGACCGTTGCATGAGTCCACAGTCAAACTTTTCAATTATAAGTTGATGTAGAAATAAATTAATGTCGACTCTGTAATTTCATAAGAATGGATTTTTTCGGTAGTTTTTCGCCGCATGCCGCGTAGAGTACAGTGTCCTTGGTCCTCTCACCGTAGGTGATGTATTGATTGTTTAGGGATACATGGTTGCTTCACCTTTGCGTACTTTTTTTTACCTATGTCGATTATCTACTTACCCATTACCTTGAACTGCCGACGACGTCGTCATTTCTATCGTTTTTTTTTTTTTCATCTCCGACACTTGCAGATGTCGTTCCTCGCCTCCCTTTAAGCCCACCTGCCTATTACCCACAAAGCCGATCAATTTAAAATACAAATTTACTTTCAGTTTTTTCAAACTTTTTTTTGACATTTTCATCCAGTCAGTTAATAATTTTTATTCATCTCTTTACAAGCTCTCCTAATGCCACTAATCAATTAATTTTGGGAAAATCCATGTAATTTGCAGGTGTGTGTTTTTTTTTTCCTGTTTTTTTTTCCTCAATTCCCTTAGTACATCAGTGAGAGTAATTGCACCTGTTTGTGTTGTTAGCCAAGGCATTTATATACTGTACTGTACATAGGACAGAACTTGAGAACAGAGGGCATACATGTGGTCTTTTTAGAGCAGTGAAACGTTGTGTAGTAGACAAACCATAACATTGTGCAGGCTGTACTAAATATGTGATATAATAAGAACTATAAATCAATGCTGGCTGGTGTAGGTTCAAGGTATCAAACCAGAAAGGTTCTGTTTTTTAAAAAAAATATTGTAAGAATGATGGGACAAAAATTTGTTAGTTTGGTCTCCCGTTTTCTTCCTAATCTGATTTTCATCAAGTCACCTGGTTTCCTGTTTCCGTTTATCCTGTTTAATTGTTGCATTTTGCGTTACGTGATAACTCGTGGTCATAGTCGAATACATCATCCGGGGGGGGGGTCGGGTCTTGTAATCTTCATATAGAGACTTCCAGGATATATTCTCTATCTAAGAGGCTATTTGTACTTAAAATTTTTTCCCCTTTAGAAATCCCTCCTTAATTGGCTCTTCGACTTTGACCTCGGGTATGTTTATGGCTATCTGTACAATGTAATTATATAAGACTTTATTAAGACAGCAATTCCCTGACTGAACATAGACAACTTTTCCAAGAAAAAAAAAAGAGAAAAAAAAAGTGTCTATTCTATTAAAATAAACTTATTATGCCCCGTAGGACCTCTCGCCGAGGTGGACCAGGGGTTTAACTCCTTTTGATTTGACGATTGGCTGCTCCTCATTTAGTGAGGTATTTTTAACCAGTTCTTTCAACAGCAAGAAAGAATCATTTGGGCTATATCTTGTTGGTTTTGAAATGTCAGTATTGTTTCATCATTCGTGGGGTAATGTGGTATTTTTCACGGTACTGTTCACACCTTTTATATTTCCACTAATAATTGGAGTATGGTGTGACTGATAGGTTGCAACTGACGCAGGGCAAATTCAAAGCTTGTAATGACCTGGTGGTCAGTATTGTTCTCGAATATGAGCTACAAACCTTGCAAAAAGGGTCATTCATTTTCAAAAGTGCACCAACATATTTGATCTGCCATTTATGTCATACAGACTATTTGCCCTTACTTGTGTGATGTTTCATATTTTCATTCGCTGGTCTTACACTCCCGGACTGTCTCGAAATAATTGGTTACTCAGAACTCCAGGAAAATACTTCACAAAACCTTCACTAGTTTTAGCGTGTTTTACATTTGACATTAAACTGATGAGGCGATTGAGTGCCTTGCATGGACAATTAATATTTAATTGTGTCCACATTACAGGGTTACATGAAACTGATGAGTTTTATCTAGGGAGTAGTCATTTCCCCTTCTACAGGCCACTTCCACACCCCCCCCCCCCCCCCCCCTCCCTCCCAAATCTTCCCCATAAAAATTATCAAACTACAAGGTATGTCTTTGACTGACCTTCAATCTCCTTTCTTTCTTTTTTGTGGTTGTTAATTGGTGTTCAAGTTTCCCATCTGGTTTTTGCACCTCTCTGTAGGTGAATTACTTGTAGAATGTTACTTATATTTAGTCTATTTCAATATTTCCTTGAACTGTAACAAAACATTACTGAACTTTATACTCTTTCCAAACTAGGCCAGGGATCCCCTGACATTTCAGCAATCCCTAATAGGGGAATTTTTAGTGCTTCTTGTTGATTGTATATGCTGTAGTAGGTTATTGTTGTAAAACTATAGTATTTTGTTTGGCTTATTGCTTATCGATATGCGTAGGGGAAGGGAAATAATACTGTCAGCAGGTGTGCAGGGCGTCATTAATTTGTTACGAACCCAAGATTATGTCTACACTTATTGATCTTTTTTTTCTGTCTTAAAGTATCTGTTTCATTGTTTTAAGCAATTAAGCGAACATTCTGTGCTGTGTGATGTCAGTAAATGTTGGTTTCTCTCTGAAAGCCGAAACCATTTGTGGTGATTGGTTGGTGTGAACAATTATAAAGTACCTCTGCAATATGATCGAGGGGGTTGGAACTCTCTGATGTTCTGGGTCTGAGCTCATTCTTGCAGAAAGTGAGCAAATGCCGTGGAAGGAGGATGTGTGGGGGGGACAGTGGCGGAGCGTCCATACAGTCAGGGGGGGCGGATGCCCCCCCTGACGGACTCAAATGGACTGCTGGTGCCCTTTTCAGCTCTTTACCACTTTTTACTTATTCTAGATTGACTTTTTTATTGCGCTCTCATCTACTTATTGACATTTGTCACATTTTTTTGGTGTAATTTGGCGATGACACCTGTTTATTCTTCGTTTATCTGCAAATTAGCCAGGCCCGGAAAGGGTCATTTCCGGCGATCTAGGGAGTATCTTTACTCAAAAAATTTCTGTACGCTACGCGCCAACCAGTGGTGGCGCTCCGCTTAGATAGTGTCGAAAGCGCCCCTACAGACAATTCTCGCCCCTCCTGACCAATACCCATAGCTCCGCCACTGGGGGGGGGAAGGAGGAGGGCATGTGGGGGGAGGAGGGATTGTGATAGGGCTTGTATAAAACTATATAACCTAATTCATTTGTTTTTATCATGAAGTATAATTTTGTCGATTTTACCAACGAGATGGGCCACCAGAATCTTGGTGGCAAGATGAGAGACCTTTCGCATGGCTGGAGGGGTTTAAATGCAATAGTCAGAAGTGCATATTGGTTATAATGGTCAAGTTAGATGGTGACATTTTTTTTTGTGCACTTTTCTCTTCTTTTCTGTTTCATTTGAAGTCAGTAAAGTTCACATGGCTGGAGAAATCTACGGTTCAGCTGCAAATGTCTGCAAACGACATAAACAGGGAAGGATTTAATCTGGTTTGTACTTGATGTAATAGGTACTAACACTCATTTTGTCAGTGATGTTCATTATATCTGGTTTGTTAAGGTTGTTAGATTGGAAGTTATAAAACTCTCCACAATGAGATATTCTCACCTGGTAACGATGATCATTTTCCTGCAAATTCGATAGAGAGGTAAGATCTCTTCCAAATTATTTGTGAAAAAGTGGTTATGTCCGTCCTGGAAATGAGATAAGGAGAACTATATATATATCTGAATGGAAGTACAAGTTACATTTCCTGTGCGTGTCAGAGAATGTATGGGGTTTGGCAATGTAAGCATGGTATTTCATGCTTGTAAAGGAAAACCAGGATCATGTGGTCTTAGTTTGACACAGATGGAAAGGTTATAGCCATTTATATTTGACTGTGAAAGAGGTTTAAATTTAATAGCTAATATGTGTTTGTCTTGCACTTGATAAAATCGCTTCGTTACCGCCCTCAAATATTCCAGAGAAACGAAACGTTGTCACAACGTCACCTGAATTTTATTAAGCTTTAGAAACGATTTCCGAGTTATATTACGCGAGTGTGTTCCCTCCCTGCAGTTATCATGCAGTTATCATGGAGAACATGGCAGCTCCTTGCAGTAGGCCGACGAGTACAATGGCATGAGTACAAGTGAAATTTCCTTGGTATGAGCATAAGTCAGAGTAAAAAGCTTGCAGTAGGCCAAATGAGTACAACATTATGAGTACCAGTGAAATCTCCTTGACATCTTGACATAAGTAGGAGTAAGAGTGCAAGGCTTGTAGTAGGCCAATGAGTACAACAGCATGAGTACAAGTACAGGTAGAATTCTCCTTGGTATGAATCAGTCCAAGTACAAACTTGTCGTAGATAATGTAATCATACAAGTTTACAGGTTCTCTAATTCTCTGCTCTCTAACTGGGGTCTACAGAGCCCAAAATAAGGGCAAAAGGGGCGGGGGGTCTATGATGGAGAAATTGGGATCCATAAAAGACAAATGGGGGGGGGGGGATTTCATCATTTTATTGACCTATATGCTAATGTTATTCATACAGTCAGCACAATTATGAGAGTGCTATCTGAGGCAAAGTAAACCAACTTAGTTTAATGACCAGCTTGGCCCATGATGAAGCTAAAATCATTGTGGTACTCCCTGGGGTCTGTGGACATTGTCTCATTGCAGTCCCTAGGGAGAAGCAAGAAAAAAAAGGGCCATATAAGGGTGATACAAAGGATACAAAACCAAGAAACTTTTACAGCGTTGTGTAATTCTCTCCCTGTCTGCTATTTTGTGGTATCCATGGCGATGGTGATTGATTTTGATGTTTTTACCCCTGTCTACCTGTGTAGTCTGCTGATACATAAACCTAGATCTGTCCTGATATAGCTGTGACCTGATGCAGTCCCTTCTAATAAGTGCATTCATTGACCCCGCCGGGCAAGTTATATATAATGTATTTAGTTGTCGAGAAAGTTTATTAAATCAGGTGAATCTTCAGTGAAGCGGAAGAAATGAAACTTTGGTAGACTAATTTACCTTTCAATCTGGAAGACAAAATTTACTGATATGACACAAAATTGCCATCTTTGAAGAGGGTATGTTGTATCTATATTAAAATCTGTTAATGTCTGAAGATGATCCGAACCAGGTCGCCAGGTGTTTCACAAATTTCTGCTGAAATGACAAAATTTATCAGCAGGATTCTTCTAATTCATTTCCACTTTTCATTCTTGTATTCCCTCCTCCTCCCCCAGCCAAGATAAATATTCCAGAAAATGAATCTATCTCTGCTCTGTACAAAAAAAACAACATGTGGATGTTTTTATTTGAACGGTTGGGGGAAACCAGTTGTGTTCCAAGCTCTCCTAAACATAAATGTTCTATTTTTAGTTGGCATTAATGCATTAATATAATATGTAATGAATAAAGTTAGCGTTAGAGAGCCGCAAAAGAGAAGATGATGGTGATGATGAAATCCACTACATCATATCCATAAAGATAAAGAAAACAAATATCAATACACTGTAGAAGTTTCTGTGTCCCGCAGTGTTTTCCTTATTATTCATCGTTTTCCAGCATCCTCCACCCCGTTTCCTCCCTCTCAAAAATCGCTTCCCACCTCACTCCTTGTAATAATAATTATGATGATGGCCAAACACCGAGAGAAATTGTGTAATCTAAAATAAAGAACTCCAGAAAAATGTTTTTCTTCTAATTTTGGCATGGTCAAGTCAACATTTTAGGCTGTGAGCACAGTCTTGAATTCTACACTTGGTGTTACATTTTTTAACCTAAACTTGGATCAGACACCATGATTTGAACACCGCGATAGACTAGGATAAATAATGGTTGACCCGAAATAACAGGGTTGACTTTAGATCAGTGGTAAGTTTTAACTTCGGTTGTTTGTTACGTTTGTAATTTTGACTGAGTTTTAGAAGGCCTTTTAGTAGCAGGTTATGGTGTGAGGCCCGTTTGTAATTTGACTGAGTTTAAGAGGCCTTTTAGTAGCAGGTTAGGGTGTCAGGCCCGTTTGTAATTTGACTGAGTTGTAGCAGACCTTTTAGTAGCAGGTTATGGTGTCAGGCCCGTTTGTAATTTTGACTGTGTTTTAGAAGGCCTCAAAGGGTCAAACGTAGAGGTAAATTAAAGTAATGCTGAACATGGAGCGCTGGGTCCAATCCGTAATGTAACAGCAGCCTTTAGTCAGTCTGCTGAAACATTCCGCACAGCTGGTTTAAAAACAAAGAGGTGTTGCTGCATATATATTAAGAGTTAACTAATATACTGCCACCCGCAACTCCACATGGTGGTAGGGGACTGGGCTCTCTTCTTGAAATATGGTGCTGGTTGTTGGAGGCATGCTTCTGGTGTTTTATTTAAAGGTCATCCAGATATCAATTGACCCTCTTCAATCACTAAGCTTTCTCGGTGAGTGGAATCGCTTAAATTTGAGGGCAACCTCTTTGAAGGGCCATGATGGTTTTCCAAAACCATCCACCATGTAAAACTGGATTAAAAGTGTAGAAGTCAGCAGTAATTTTAATACTTTTTCTGACATATGTTCTGAGGTGCTATGCCCCCATGCAAGGGGATTTCAGAGGAAGTTGAGAAACATGGGGTTGATAATGAAAAGAGTAACATGGGGTAAATAAAGAAGCCAAATTGCAGGAAGAAGAGAAAATGACTTGATTAATGACTGTTTGCCTGTTGATACCACTAGTCCTCAATTGGAGAGAAGGGGGGAGGGAGGGGGAGGAGGGGGGAGGTATTTCATTTAGTAGACGACAACTTTGGATCGAAGAGAGAACAGTGCCAATTAGAGAGCACTAAATTAATCGGTATATCTCTAAAAGGATTGGACCTAAATCTGGGGATCATCCTTGAGTCATTTGTACCAATTACGATGTCTCAAAGAGAATTGCATGATGGGCTCCAAAAAGACATAATTTGCATAAGATGTTTATGTCATATATGTGAATTCCCTTTCAAGATCACTTTGTTATTAAGGTTATAGCTTACTTGGATAATGCAGACAACCTAAGGGCAATAGAGTCAGTATGTGTTAGTGTGCATGAATGTGTGTGTTAAATTTGAATGATGCAACTTTGTAACAGAATATCTCACCATACATAGTCAATCCCATCAAGTCAAATTTGACTTTAATTACATGCTGGCTTACATTTTTATGAGTACAAGTACCTTATTTTGTGAGATTAAGTTGGAAGGTCATTTGAGGTCGGCAGAGGTGAAATTGTGAAAATATTTTAAGTGAGCTATATCTCAGGAGTTGTTCAAGTAACAAAAGCTTATTTTTAACAATGGTACAGTAGGTGGCCTCATGACTTGAATATTATAAAGATGACCCTGCAAACATTTATCTCCCAAGGAAAATTTGCCAGCCTCTCATATTTCACATGAGACTTCCTTTCAATAATCATAAGACACCCCTATTTTTTTTTATGGAGGTCAAAAGGTCATTTGAGGTAACTTGCCTAGAAATGTTAGTGTACTGTATATAAAGTGCCTTCTTCAAATGGCAATACTCTTTAAGGAATGGAGGAAACTGATCATAAATTATTTTTAGCTTTAACATCCAGGACAGTCTGTTAACAATCTCCTCTGAGGGAGCTTACTGTCTGTGATTCATTCTCTTCCGAGATGACTCGTTTTGCTTTGGACAAACAGCTGCATCATTATTAGCAAAACATCGAGAAACTTCTTTTTTTTTCTTTTCCTCTTTTTCTTTTAACCAAGGCAACTGAAAAGTAAAAATTTTTTTTTTTTCAAGTTGAAGAATTTATCTGGAAGAATTGTTAGCACACCTGCCTCTATGTTGTATTAAATCAATAAGAACAGCTGCCTTGATCTCCTGAGGCTATATTGTCCTTCTTCTCATCCCTCAGCCCCCCCCCCTCCCCCTCTGTCTCTCTTTATCTCTCTTCCTCCACCTCTCCTCTTTTTTTCAAGTGAGAACATTTCTCATTTTCACGAATTGGCAAAAAATATGAATCATTGCGTAGTTGATGATCAAACCAGATTCTATAATCATGTTATTATTTTGTTAACATTTTGATCTTGTGATTGCTGATGTTCCAGCTGTGTAGCAACCATGATGAGGTTTGACTGGTTGCTATTACAGGAAGATAGGAGGAGTTAAATCATCTAGGGTTTATAGGCCGGTTTGTGTTCCTGATGGGAGAAAGCAAGGTGATTGTAAACTTAGGGAGCTATAA
>KN895406.1:848-13329 GCA_000934455.1 Apostichopus parvimensis
TGTGTGTATTTTGGTTTGTACCAAATAGACTATTTAACCATCAGTTAATTATAGGTTAAACAACTTGGATTAATTGATCTGCATGGCTCCCATCAGTCAAGGGAAGCTTTTGGTGTGTATTTTTGGTTGTTTTTTAATAGTCACTGTTAACTTTTGAACAGTTGTCGTTGGACAATATTAGGTTTGAATATCGGTGATCCAGTTTTTATGTAAATTAAACAACAGCTTCACAAGACAGAAGTAGAGTATATATTTAGTCTTAGTCAGCAAACCAGGCTCTCCCAAGCTAGCTGATGCATATTCATGACATTCTTATAGGTCAGTTGGTCTGACAAATATCACTTCGGGAGGTAAAATGCTCTATTAATAAATTTTATTGAAGTGAAGGTAACTTTTCTTCATGTTTAGGTTCGATAGAACTCTGTCGACTCTGTTGTTCAAACAGGGATTAGAAATCATCGGGTAAATTGTCTTCCTAGAACGTTGGAGTATTTTTGCGAAGAGATTTCAGTCTAAATACGATTTTTATAGTAAAGTGTGTGTGACATTGTCAAGCACGTAAGGATTGACTTCAACCATTGGTGTATGATGTAGTTTGATGTGTCCTTTGGAGATGGATTGAAAGTTTGAGTGCTGTGGGCATCTGTTTGGTATTTGGTTGGTTACATCCGGTTTGGAATGGTTAGTGAATGCAGTTCAACATTTGCAACCATCTGAAACCGTTTTCATTTTGATCCTTAAAACAATAATGCCCATTTGGTAGAAATTAATCTGTATACTAAATGTAATATTTGAGGTGTACATGTGTACATTTTAGGACTCTTTAAATTAGAAAAGTAATTTTTTGAGTAGATTCTGATAAATCTTTTGATATACTATTCGAGGCTAAAATCCCATAAGGGTGCATTTCTATGAGCTCCTAATTAAAAAAAAAAAAAAAAAAATTGAAAATTGTATGTGTAATAAATACTAGTATTAAGAAAAGTGTTTTCAGTGACAAAATATCTTCTTTACAGTAAGACTTTGTAGGTTTCATAAAATTTTTCCACCTGAACTCCATAAGGTGTTCTAGTTGAGATGTTTGGATGTGTATTAAGACTCATACCAGAATATTGTCTAGCAAGAAATTAACAGTGGCATTATTGTGGCAACCTTTTTACAATATGCATTTCTTTTTGGAGAAGATACTTTGCAGTTTTAGTGTCATAGCTTGAGATTGGTCATGTTTTTTTTTGTAGATGAAAAACCCACCCATGTCACTCACAGTTAACCGCATTTTGGATACGCAGAGAAATGTTGACAAGTTTGATAAGAAACTGCTTCTTACACGTGATAATAGTTGAGTTGGATGTTTCATCATCTTCCTACCTGTTACAGGTGAATACCCATATTACCATGTGATATTATTAATAATTAAATAGAATTAAAAATAGAAAAGGAAGAAGAAATCAATATGCAATGTGTCAAAGATATTTCACAAAATGGTAAGAGGAGGGGTGTGTCATCTACATATGGTAAAAGGTTTTATGATGATCATGTCATTTCCTGTGTTTCTTGTGATCCAAATAATTGAGGTATGTTGATATTTAGTTAATTTCAAGTAGACCATCTCTTTGTACTAA
Source organism: Apostichopus parvimensis (assembly GCA_000934455.1). Classification (NCBI taxonomy): domain Eukaryota; kingdom Metazoa; phylum Echinodermata; class Holothuroidea; order Aspidochirotida; family Stichopodidae; genus Apostichopus; species Apostichopus parvimensis. The sequence goes on from KN895406.1 coordinate 2,471, forward strand.
CCTATCCATAAAATGATGTTAAGGTAATTATGGAAGAAATTCAAAATTGGGCCAGTCTGACCATATTGAATAATTATTGTAGGAATCATCACCTAGTGTGTATTATATGCTTCTTTTTTGGAGGGCTTTTTTTTTTTGTCTTCCAATGAAAAGTCAATGTCGGCCTGTTATTGTATTTGTGGGCTTAAATTTTAAGATGTAATTAAAACAATGTAAATATATTGCAATCTTGTTTGCTCCATTGTTTGTGGTTTTGCATTGTCATATATTTTATAACATTTGAAATGTTCATAATTCAGTTCAAAACTTGAGATTGAATATGTGTTTTAGAAAACCTTTTTTTTTTGGCACCCATCAAATTTTCAAATGTCCCGCTATGTTATTCCATTCATAATTATTTCTTATGCCATGTCTCTCTATGAATATTTTTTTTTTTTTTAATGTAATCCAAATAATAACGTTTTTTGTATCTGTTTATTATTTGCATGTGCAAACATAGAATTCCAAATTATATTTTAACTGCTGAAAGAGTCTTTCATAACTATCATCAACTTTTGTGTATACTATGTGAATAATTCAGGACAATATTTTATAAAAAAAATGTCCTGCCTTTTTTTTTTCCTTTTCTTTTTTCTTGTTCCATTGTAACAGTAACTTTCCTAAAATATAACAAAATGAAAATGAAAAATGATTTGTTATTTTGTTTCATCTGCTGTGTTTGCTATTTTACTATAAGGAGCTCACTTGCAGTGGCAATGAGTTAGTGTGTCTGTCAAACTCAAGCTAAAACACCTCCCATCGTCAGGCCTGGGGGGGGGGGGAGTCATTCCAGTCGGTGGAACTTTAATCAATAAACTTACTGCGGGTGTACACTTCCCTTTTGAACCACATCCCCAACAAATCAAAGAGATTTATAAATGCAACCTTGTGTTTAGAGCTAATTATAGACCTAATTAATTGTCTTAATATGACTCAGAATTCACCAATTAACATTCATACCTTTAATTTTTTTCTGGGGAAGAACCCTAGACCCATGCCTTTCATGGTAGTCAGCTTAATGACCACTTTGCCACACCCAACGTTTATAAAACTCTTTTGATTCAGCTCTCACCTTTCGCTAAAGCTTCATTCCCCCCCCCACCTTTATCAGTCGGGGGAGGGGGTGGTAAGAGGTACTTTGTATCACTCACCTTTGAAATCCTGTGCATGCCACTGCCTTCATTGGTTCCAAATTCGTTGCATTATGGACGTAAGAGGGGGACGGGGTGAGGAATTGGGAAGGGGTGCGTCAAATAAATGAACTTCCGAAATCAAATTATATAACAGAAAATAATATGAGTATATATGATGGCGCTATGCTTGTATAATAAGATGGCTTCCTTTGTGTAGACCAACCTTCGTATGGGCTTTCCTCTCCAGAGGACGGCTCGCAAATGCATAGAGGACTAAAATATATAACGATTTCATAACAAAACAAAATAGTATGAAAATTACTCATAGGCATATTATATAATTATTTCAAGTTATCATGGATTGTTTTTTGATAGATGAAATTGACCAAGGTATAGTATCCTGGATGAAATGAAAATGTTTTCTATAAAACATATATCATGACCAGTTGTTTACTGCACGATATTGAAATATGTCGTCCGGGGGTGGGGTCTAAGAGGAGCAGTGGCCTCCTCCCCTGTGATATTTATTTGGCAAAACGGAGCGTGCTTATATGCAAACAGTTTTGGAGCAAAGTTGAAGAATTTTCTACTGTTTAGGTTGTACAATTGGTTTGTTTAATATTGTAATATTCTGTCTGCCAGCTTGGAGAGGGCGGGTGTGGAGGGGGGGGGGGCATCCTTGATTTTACGCTGTCACAAGTATGTCATAAATTATTTGCTTTTTCGGAAGGCATATCAATCTTATGTATGCTGTTCAACGGTCTATACACTTGTGTGTATGTTGTACGGCATTCGACGTAAGGCAATGCGTTTCATTTCCTTCTCATAATGAACTGATAATATGCCACTCTTCATTTTACCCCGAAACATATTAGATGAGGCACGCCCGTCGCTAATTTTCAAATTAATTGGATATTAATTAGATCAGTATTAAGCTTGGTCATTACGTAATATCACTTTCAATTATCATTTAACTCCCGCCCCAGTAATGCAAGCTGTAACATGACGTCATATAATTACTGCAGTGCCATGAAACTGTGACGTCACATTTAACAGTGACAAGAGAGACCTTCTTCCTTTATACAGCGCAGTTATAAATTCCATTCACTTCATGTGAAGGTTAACGCTATATAGCTATTACGTATGGAACATGTTCATTTAATTAAAGAACAATACTATCCCTCCTTCTGTTATCTTTATATCAGGGCGCTGCAAGAAGTGAACCAGTTCGAACAGTTCCCGACACGCACATGTGGCATGTGACACGAATTAGTGTCCTTTGAATAAAGATAATTAGGCATAATTTAAAGGACACTTAGCTCAATTGCCTTTTTTTCTAACACTGTAACGATATAAATGCATCCGATACAGGTATTGTCCTATATTGTACAGCAGTAATTTAGACTCTTTAATTAAACCAATTATTAAAACGTCTGAAGAAATGTATTATATGTATTATATCAACCCACCCCCGCCCCCTGCCAAAAAAAAAATCTCATGGGGAAAGCCTTGAGTTGGTTGAAATTTTAAGTAATATCGATCGAATTAGTAGGTTATTAATAATTTGCTGGTAGAATTTTTCTGGGGTTGGATATATATAGGTTATATATGAAACGGAACAGTACAAACCATTCTGCAGGAATATTTGCATAATCTTGGAAACCGTCAGTCCTGCAGGAATATTTGCATAATCTATAAACCCTTCACGAAGATAGAGTACCGAAATCCTTTACAACCTGCATCGTTCCCAACCCACCCCAATCTGATGGCACCAAATACTAATTCTTTCTTAATCACTTTACTCTGTTCTTATATATATATTACGATTTATCTTTGCCACATGGAGTCCCAACGGATTATCTCAATCCTTTAAAGCTACGTGTAAGTTATGTTACGCGTACATACAATCTGTAATGATGAAGAAATCGCTCTATACTCTGTTATAGTTTAGTATAGATTTAATATTCAGCCTCTGAAGAAGATCCTGTTAGGATCGAAACGTTAGGCCCTCTTACTTTTACACATAGATTTAATATGTAATCTTCTGAAAGACTTAATCGTAGATCAAACCATTTAGAATTTGTGAAAAAGGTTTACATAGAAAAGAAGAAGAAAATACGTATACGAAGAACACAAAATGAAAAAAACCAACACATTTTTAAAAGACCAAGTTTATGGGTTAAAAAATGGGATTGGAACAAGTGACTTGAGGAACAGTTAATTGGTGGCGATCAAAATCATCCACATGTGGTAAACAGGTCTGACCAGAAGCGAGGGGAGGGGATGGGGAGTCAAAATACAGCCTGGTGTCCGGGTCAGTGAGAGCCCTGAAAATATGATATGTATAATATATGTATTGTCAGTTTCATAGTATACGGTACTTAAGGAAAAATGAAGACTTTTTTCAAAAATGGGGCCCGGTGCCACAATTGTGCCCGGGACCAACCTGGCTCTCAATACAATGGCACTGGTGATAAGGAGGGGGTGGGAGGGTGGGTGGTGTGGTGTGGAATGGCACAATCGATGGATTGAATGACCTATTTTAACCTATACATATTCGTGGTAAATAAAAGATGACTGTTTTACCAGAACCCGGTTGCCCAGTTCATTTACTTGATGTATTATATATATTAGGCCTAGTATATTATATCTATATATGCAAGATATATTTACAGCCTTTTCTTACCACTATGACCGCGTGCAGGTTTCCTGTTGTTAGGCTGTGACAGACTGAACCACTTCCTGGTAAATCCAGTACAAGTGTGAAAATTGTGCCAAAAACATTAATGTCGGAACTTCAACAGTCAATCCTTGTATTTTATCATAGGCAACAATTTGCTTGCTTTTAGAATCATGGAAGAATCCTCTTCTACACGAAATGATGAGAATTAGATGAATAAAACTACGCGTCCCCCTCCCCCACCCCAAACTGTAATATGGACCTGCTGGATTTTACGGAGTTCAGTCAACATCACACGCCCCCCCCCCTTCCATGTTAGACACGAACCAGTACTTCAAAATAGGCCTGAAGTAATACCAATACTTTGACTAATGTGCCTCATACATTTAGGTAACCATGGCACCCCTGCCCCTCCCTCATTTATACCAAGTAAAAATTACTATATGAAATAATGTAACACTCTATTCTCTATTCTCACCGACACCACTACCCAACCCCACATCAAAACTTCTTTCTGTCTTACATACCCACGTTATTGTTTCTTGATCATTACCGGGCCAAACTACAACACTTTAAGATGCTCGATTTTTTGGTTGCAACATTTCTTTTAATTGTAAACATTTGTCGTTTACTGCCCCCAGTAATATTTAATCTGCCTATTTCTGCCCCTAGCCACCCCACTCCCCACCTTTGATAATTATCAAATAAATATACTCCTTTAAACACACGACGCAAATGCCATAAACCTCTTTATACAACCGCAAGTGTTTTTATAACGCCGCAGTCTTCTACGCACGCGCAGTAGAGAGTGGTCTGCGTTACTTCCCCTGGCCAAATAAGGTTCTCTAATGAGAACAAGGGAAAGTATTTCGGGTGAGTCTATTATGTCACAAATGTGTTGGTTAAGTTTTCGTTCACAGAAAAGCTGGTTCAGTCTGATAACTAAATTTAACAACATTGCAGTTCTTGTTGGTTTTGCATGTTTGATATTTATATTGATATTCGGTATTTAGCATCACACAATTTCGATAATCAAAGAAACGCAATTGCTTTGCTCGAATTGCTTTGCGAGAGGGATATCTCTTGAACATTTGATAACACCCATTTTAAAATGGTTTCATCCGGAGGCTCAGTGCCTGTACCGGAATAGTGACTTCGTCTTACGGCTCAACTCTACGTTACATTCTTTTCCGTCATTCGACTCCGCCGGTTTACTTGGCTCCTGAATCTGCTCAGAAGGAACAACCTATCCAATAAATTTCCACAATGGTGAGTTTAAATCAAAACTACATTTCTTCATAGACTCACACAGTTATATGTTATAAGTTTAACTTATAATTATATCCTACTGAATTTAAAGAAGTCATTAACAAAATGTTGTCTATCGTACATTTACACCTTACTATCAACTCTTTTAACATTCCAGTAATTGTTTGTTACGCTAAATTCATCTTTCTCTTGACACGACAATTCCAAGACGAATTCCAATCAAGAAATCGCTGGAAAGAACGTTATATCGATTACTTTTAGTTGGGCGGTGTTGTATTTTGCAAACTGTGACCAAAACTGCAACCATTAATTACATCAATGTTAGTGTATTTGTAATGTTTCGACGGATTTGATGAATATTATCCTAACATGTTATTTCCATGCAGGTATATAACTACGCAGTTACCTGCACATGATTTCAAAGGTGGAGGGGCGGGGGTTGTCGGAAGGCAATTTTTTCCCGGCCCTAATTTTGGTAGGGGCAAGAACCTTTATTGGTGGATCACAAATTTAACGAAAGAAGGGTGCGGTTGTGGGGTCGTTGAAATGCGACTCCTTTGTAATGGTTAAACTGTCAGTTTAAATGGGTGCATTTAGAAGTTAGGTCTATAATTAGGTTTAAACTTCAGGGTTTTAAAGATACCTTTTTGTAACTTTTCGCCCCGACAGACGATGGGGTTGAGGTGTGGTGTATTGGTGGGGGAAGGGGGGCATGGCCCTCCTCCTGTAACCACGGAATACGATATCAGTACTTTTTGTGAAAAACCGTCACTTATATGGCATTAATGTATATGTTTCATACCTTTAATATAAAACAAAACTAAAGAGAAAGTTTTGTGAACTTCGGTGAATTAATTTGCAAAAAGGGGTTAACCAACTGCTCCGAAATCATGAATGACCTTTGACATTTCACGTTGCAATGCCTCGTCAGTTCGTGACCTTTGACTTCATTATGACGCAGTTTGTTGCTATGCAGATGATATCCAAATGCCATTTTGACTGATAACAAATCCTTCTTGATTTTATTTTCAAAATATGTATTAACAGATTCATTAATCATTCAACAAAAGTTCAACGAATAATTTCACTCAACATGAACCTCGAACTTTAGAATCATGAATATTCATTATGTCATTTAGATAATTTAGTTCCTTTCTATACACACAGCTTGGCATATTTATTTACCAACATTCGCATCATCTATTTAATATTATATTCTATTTAATTGCTGAAACGTAATTGGAAGCAATTGTATATGTCTTAGCAATCCAATTTAAAGGAAACATGTTAACCCAAAACTAGCAGAATACCTATATGCCTATGCCAAGTTGTTGAAACAAAGACGCTCAACTTTCCTGCCCTCAAAATCAATACATGAAAGATATTTAAAATTCTTATATATACCCATTAATCGTTCACAAAACAACTAAACATAATGAAGTGCCCTTTAAATGAAAAGCCTTACTTCTTCATTTTACATTTCTGCAATATTTCAACTCTTCGGGAATTTTTGACTTGGTTGTTTACCCCCAAATATGCTAGTGTTAGATAATGGTCACACGTGCTCAAATTCCAACAACCATGTTACTGCCACTCCCAAACACGTTATACACACTGAGGCTTTTAATTTGTCTAAGTTTATTAATCCTCAGTCTATGGGAATAATTTGAAGGATCAGAGGCTCAAGGAATGTACTTGTTTAACTTACTTCTAGCAAGTTTTAGCATTCTTAAATTCGGGGCCGAATACCGATGACATCACATTTGACATGCCTGTGGGAACGAGCAATGTATCTGACATAGGCTGAACGAGTTTTAGTTTTGAAGTATATAACACTAACGAATGCTACCATGAAGTTTCAAACGTAAAGTTAACACAACGTAAATGCACATATGAACATACCTAATCAAACATAAAAAATATGCCCCCCCCCCCCGAAAGAAATAATACATTCAGACCTAAGTCATATAGTAAACTTGACTTCAACACATTGATAAGTAAATGTTCTAGAAAGCCTACATGAATTTAAAATAAGTGAGAGAAAAAAAAACAAAGAAAACGAAACATTTTATGTATCTAATTCCATGTATTGTACTAGATACTGAATCATATCACAACATATCATAGATTTATTATATCATATTCCGTGTATACTGCAAAAATATATCACATAAACTGCATATTGCATAATTTAACATGTAAACTAAAACTGCTTGGTTTCAAATGAACTGCATAATATCGCAAAAACTGTATAATATAATAGGCCTATCACACATATCAGCCCAAATATAAGAATCTACGCGTTATACGGCCATTCCTGAATTATTGCAAAGAAGATTGACATGCCGCTTGTTAAACCCTCTAGACCAGATCTGCCGTCCACAGATGTAATTCTTCCACGAGAAGCAGCCGGGGCAGGGGGTCCTATCAATGAAGATAGAGGTAGAGGAATGCTTGGTATGCGAGGAATTTCTTAGCGCATAGGTCATTGCTGCGATTCTACTACTACTGTGGATGAATACCATGTACATCATACATGTGCATGATTGGTACGTTAGTATAGGGTAACTGAAACACACACCACATTACTTCACTTAGGCCTACTAGTTTGACGTAATCCAGATTGACATATTAATTTCGATCTATGTTTTTTTAAACTGGGAAAGAGGGAGAGGAGAGAGACAAAGAGACTAAAAGCACGAAACTTGAATAGAAAGAGAAGCTTTGTGAACAATTTGTTTTTGCAAAACAAGTTATATACAGCAAAGCGTCACTGACAATTCAGTCTAGTGTTACAAGCCCGGAGATGGGGAATGGCTAAATAAACGCTATGCTTTTTTTCGACAATTCGACAATAGCCCCACCACTTCACACCTTTAAAGGGATATAACATACTCACTCTTTAGTTGTTGTTTTTCAAAGGTCGTTAAGTATTGGATTCATAATTTATCAGGAAAAAAAAGTTTGACGTTACTTCCCTGCAGATGTTGACAATATAGATTATTCAAAGAAATTCTTTACAGTGGTCAAATTCATATTTAATGTTTTAGTATAATGAAATGTTTTGCGGGAGGCAGTAAAGAAATTTTGATAATGTTTGAAATGTTGACTATGTGTCACCGTTATGTAACTTTCTAAGATATGTAGTCATAATACGATTAACCAAAAACAAACTTTAAACTCTTTACTAAATGTTCTCCTTTCTTGATATTTTTAGGCGAGCAAAAAGAAGTCCTCCGGAAAGACAAAGAAGCGCGCACAACGTGCGACTTCTAATGTCTTCGCTATGTTCGACCAGTCACAGATTCAGGAGTTCAAGGAGGTGAGTGATATACGTCATCGTGACGTCACATTCTGCATAACCTAGAATGATGTAGAAAGAGAGGAAAATGGAAAGGAGCCAGTATTTGCGTCAATTTAGCGTATCGTGTAATTTAATAATTTTGTTATTAACATACACATATACGGGGGCGGGTTCGTCACTGTAATATCGGATTTTGAGACAGAAAGAGTAGGCCTATAAAACTAAAGTCTATGATAAGTAGATACACTAGATCAAACGATGGTTCATTATTCACAGATTTTCTTAACTTATACCTGACAGTCGGGGTGGGGTGGGGGGGGGGGGGATTGGGAGGAGAGAGGGCCCGAGGTTGGTGTGGGGGAGGAAATCTTCTAAAACAAATATGTGTGCCACTACATCATATCTTAAGAGACCATTTTCCTGTACCTTGTCTTCTGCGTGTCTCAACGCTCATTCATCTGCTAGTCTCGACGCTTATTCCTCTGCGTGTCTCAACGCTCAAATTTTTGCGTATCTCAACGCTCAATATTCTGCTTGTCTTACGCTCATTTTTTTGCGTGTCTCACGTTCATAATTGATCACGTGACATCCTCAGTCCTCATATTGATATTTGCCATTTTTCAATTTGTTTTAGGCATTCAACCTGATTGACCAGAACCACGATGGATTTATCGATAAAGAAGATTTGCACGACATGTTGGCGTCTATGGGTGCGTTATGTATAGATTAATAATCGTATAATGATGTAGGAATACCGTGCGTTATATAGATAACAAGCAACGGCATGTCCACTCTGTAGCTACGTTCAATGTCAAATTTGTACAAAGAAAACTGGAATATGATATGTCAAAGTATAACGCCTTATTATGTAGTTTTATGCTCGAAGATTCGACCATAACTGGAACAACAATTTGAAATAATGATACTGACGTCACAGTTGCTATTTTTACTTCTTTATTATATTTGTTAATTAGGTAAGAACCCATCAGACAAAGAGCTGGAGGACATGGTTAATGAGGTACCAGGCAGCATTAACTTCACCATGTTCTTAACTATGTTTGGTGAAAAGTTAACGGGTTCGTTGAACTTTCTTCAGTTTTTATCCATTTCACGCACGCCATGTACTTTCCTAATGCTTTATCACTAATGACATGAAAATTATCTAGTTGTTTAGTAGCGCCCTCACTTTCAAATAGATATGATTTATGAGAGAGTGAACAACGCATTTGTGACGACACGCACTAACACGTCGCTTTTAAGTAATTATTATTAACTAACGAGCGAAAAGGATGGATAACATATTTATCCAGCCTCTCTCGTCCTCCCTTGTGTACCCTATCTTGATCGTTCACTATATCATCTCCATATTCTCATAAACGCACTTGTGATCTTTTCCACTGCAAATGATATAGAAAGAAAAACCAACGAAAAAAAAAGATTTCAGATTCTGTTGGCGCTATATGAAATCACAGATTTAGAAAATGACATCCCCAAAACACGACTTTTAAAGTAGAAAATCTACCAATTGGAAAAAAATTCTTATCCGTTTGAGGGTTGGGGTGTGGGTGGGGGTGGGCGGTAGGGGCGTGGGAGGGGGAAGGAGTAGTTGTTCATCACAAAGATCTCTGTCACATAAGCTGTAGATGATGGTTGGGTGTGTGTCTCTTGGCTGGAGGGTGGGATGAGGAAGGGGGTAGTTGTTGTGTTGATGACAGTGATCTCTATCACATAGATCAATGATGATGGTTGGGTGTGTGTCCTTTTTAAGGTCCAATCTTACAAAAGGAATTAAACGATAGATGATTGGCTGAGGTAATGAGTTCCATTTTAATGGTATTACATCAAAGATATAGTTATTCAGGTACAAGTACGCCAATTGTACTTTTTCAGAAAGAGTCGCATAGGAAAGAACCAAACTACCGAACGACTGATCCGCTCTCAACCCCAGTCCACTTGCATCGGGACTGTGATCATAGTCGGGTGTGCATCACGATTCCCCTCGAAAGGGAACAGATACTACACATGATCTACACATGATCTACACATGATCTACACATGATCTACACATGATCTACACATGATCTACACATGATCTACACATGATCTACACAATGATCTACACATGATCTACACATGATCTGCACATGATACACAAGTACGCCTATTGTGTTTTTAACTTCATTCCAATTCGACCCACAGTTAGCGTTCACCGTTTTAATCTTTACCTCTCTTTATATAGGTACGGATCCAGAAGAAACGATATTGAACGCATTCAGATTATTCGACGAAGAAAAGAAAGGCTTTATAGGAGAAGATTAGTAAGTTTTGATTCTCTTAAATGGGATCACAGAATTGGGATATATGCGGGATTAGGAAAAAGATGGATCAAGTTTGACGTTTGGAATTGAGACAAATAATGTTTCATAGCAAAAAT
>JXUT01139456.1:0-13256 GCA_000934455.1 Apostichopus parvimensis
CACGAGAATTGTGAATTTATTATTCAAATTCTGAACAAATAATGGGCTTAAAACCTTCAAAAGTGGGGCTGTCGGGTATTGTAGGCCGCGACGTAGAATAACCTACAAAAGCAATGATCCACATGAGATGCCATCAGGTCGAACATGATGTGTGACTGGTGACAATCTTCAAAAAGGTTATGGATGGAAAAAACTATTCGGAAATACTTGGTTCTCAGGCAAAAAGTGTACATCTGGTTGGTCATTTTCAAGCCCGAGGAGTGCCATTTCCGGTGATCTGGGTGGTATCAAAACCAGAAATTTTCTTGTACGCTGCGCGCCAACCGATGGTGGCGCTCCGCTTAGATAGTAATTCGCATCCCCCGGGTTAGAAAATCCTGGATACGCCACTGCTACTTGAAAACTTGAACCTGATATCATATGATCAGGGGCGTAGCCAGTATGTAGCACTGTAGGCCCGGGCCTACATTTTTTTTGGCCAAGTTATCCTTTTTTTAAAAACACCCATAATTCAAATCGATAAGCTTGCTGGACGAGTTTAAGAGTCTATACAGGAAAAACTATTGAAATGAACGTAGCAAGAATATGGCTAAATTAGGTGACCTATTCTTCTGTCATCTAGGCTGTCATTTCTATCGCATGCCGTTTCATTCAACACCTTACCCGCCGAAAAAGACTAGGATCCGATCTTGTCAATGTTTTAACATGTAGTTAAGAAACCGTTTACGCAGATAATATTTCAGTTGAGAAAACACTTGAGAAATTTGCATCAGATGTCAATCGTCGGATAGCTCTCGCCTTCTCTTATTAGGCTAACTTAAACATTTACTAGCTACAGTTGTAGGCTATCAAAGACAACTACTGGCTATAGTTGTATCAAAGACATTTCTGGACTATCTTTGTATCTACAAGTATCAGAAGTTGAAAAGTAAGACTACTCTGTACATGTACCTTGCTAATTTTAAGTACATTATGTAGTATTGAATTACGTACTACTTTAACTCGTTTGTTTTTTGGGGTTTAAAAGTGATATTGAATGAGGTGTCTCAAGTTAGCAAGAGGCCAGGGAACCAGAATGAACACTAGGGAAGTGCCATTTCCGGCCATCTGGGGGGTTTGTAAAACCAAAAATTTTCTTTTACCGCTCCGCGCCAACAGATGGTGGCGCTCCGCTCAGATAGTCTTGCCTACAACTTTGAAAATCCATATCAATCGCAAAAAGTGCTCCCCCCTTTCAAATTCCTGGCTACGTCGCTGCTTGTAATTATCTAGAAATAGAAGCCTGTTCTTGTGTTGACCTTGATATAGATTTTTACTGTCCTCAGGTATTCTGACAAATTCTGGTAGTACTCATGCTTAGAGGCTTGCATTCAACACCAGGGGGGGATTTTAATTGTACTTGTGACTCTGTACTCAATCTTGTATTCTAGAAAAGAAACCTGTTCTTGTACCGACAACACCAAGGGGAATTTTAATTTGCACTCCTATTTCTGTTAGGGGGGGATGGTGGAGATAGGGGGTTAGTAATCAAACTGGACACTGCTCCCTCAAACTGTAACTACACGAACTCATTTGGGCAAACCCCAGTGAAGTTTTAAAAGTTGTATATCAGTCGCTGTGTATACACGTTTTTGTTTCTGTATTTGTATTACAAGTATACTATATGGTAGTGTGTTGTGATTTGACGCTAAACCAGACAACCGAATTCAGAAAAATGTCTGCAACTTTGAAATGGCAACCATATTTGCCAAAATACATACATACAAAAATACCAATAACGATGAATTGTCACTATATGAATATTATAGGATGCGCTAATTCCGCTAAACATAAGTTTGCCGGGCCATTTCTATGTAACATATTGACACCCTTGCACAGTGAGTGAACTATGTGTGTGTATGTTGTATATGAGATCCTCCTGCAAGCAGGAACTCGCGAAGAAGCCTCATTGGCTTATCAAAGCCACAAGCTGACCAAAGTCAGTCTCTTACATTCATATTTAACGTCCATGATTATGAATTGTTAATTGTCAACAACTCTGTAACTGGACGACATACATTAATCTGGGAGTGAATCGAACTGGGGACCTGTACTAGTGACACTGTACTAGTGAACTAGTGTTACACTGTACTAGTGAACTGTGTGTGTATGTTACACTGTACTAGTGAACTGTGTGTGTATGTTGCACTGTTCTAGTGAACTGTAGGTGTATGTTGCACTGTACTGGTAAACTGTGGGTGTATGTTACACTGTACTAGTGAACTGTGGGTGTATGTTACACTGTACTAGTGAACTGTGGGTGTATGTTACACTGTACTAGTGAACTGTGGGTGTATGTTACACTGTACTAGTGAACTGTAGGTGTATGTTGCACTGTACTAGTGAACTGTGTGTGTATGTTACACTGTACTAGTGAACTGTGGGTGTATGTTACACTGTACTAGTGAACTGTGTGTGTATGTTACACTGTACTAGTGAACTGTGTGTGTATGTTACACTGTACTAGTGAACTGTGTGCGTATGTTACACTGTACTAGTGAACTGTGGGTGTATGTTGCACTGTACTAGTGAACTATGGGTGTATGTTACACTGTACTAGTGAATTGTGGGTGTATGTTGCACTGTACTAGTGAACTGTGTGTGTATGTTGCACTGTACTAGTGAACTGTGTGTGTATGTTACACTGTACTAGTGAACTGTGTGTGTATGTTGCACTGTACTAGTGAACTGTGGGTGTATGTTGCACTGTACTAGTGAACTGTGTGTGTATGTTGCACTGTACTAGTGAACTGTGTGTGTATGTTGCACTGTACTAGTGAACTGTGTGTGCATGTTGCACTGTACTAGTGAACTGTGTGTGTATGTTAATACTAATAATAAAATTGAGGATTTATAAAGCGCAGACATATCCACCGATAACCGTGCTCAAGGCGCATAACAATATCACCCTGGTCAACTGTCAATTGCAAAGTTTGAAGAGGTCATATTAACTGTCACAAAATTGTTATGCATACATGCATACTGTATATTCACATACAATTTAATAATAATTAATTTCATGACAACTTTTCCTTAACCTTCATGAATGCTCTTGTTTCCTGACAGGGAAAACCTTACAGAATTAGCCTAACATGGTGTAGGCCCATTACTTTCCAACAATCTAACACAATACAGAGATATATCAGAACCATACCTTTAACACTCACCAGGGATATTGATACTTTACATGCATCTGTTCAGGTTTGCTAAAGCATCATTTTCTCCCCGGAGAACATCTTCACTATCTCATTTATATGCTGATACTACATACATGTACTACCATTACAGATATCCACTTCCACACTGCTGTTGCCTGCAACATGGCCTCCTCAAGTGGAAGGTCTCAAAGGTAGTAAGGTAGTATACTCTACGTTATTTTTAGCACTCTATGGTCAGCTATTGGTGTGCATCTATCATACTCCAGCTATTTGCCTTCCCATCTCCTTGGCATAAATATCGATATTCTCTTCAATGTGCACACACGCGTGTGATATTTCCTATCTATGTGTACATTTATCTGCTATTATGCAAACTATTATTAAGATGTCCTCACAACATCATGACGGAAAAATAAAGGTCTTTTCCGAGTTTCCTACATAATTGGAAACAAGTTAGGTGGTGACAGCTTGATGTAAAGATCGTTTGCAGTGGATGATTCAGTCAGGGGGTGGATCCAAAAAGGGGAGTATATGTTGGGAGTGGTTAGGTCAAATTACACCACTCCCCCTTTTTCTACCTCGCACAAAAATTCACAGTGGTTATGAGCAAAACTATTCTGTTAAAGACTTTTAAGTGTCAGCTTTTAAAAATAACCTCAGTGACAGCACTCCTCCTTTACAAAATCCCCGATTCACCCTTTGAACGGACATATTTCCGTGTCCAAATTTTTCTCAACGAAATGACAACTGTGTCATTTGCAAGGTCTCCAACTCCCCTGTCTGAGGTCCCCAAGCTTAGCAAACTTCTTTACGTTACACTCACCGTTAGAGGGGAAGCAGTTGTACACTTTCTCTCTTCTGGAGACACCAGACTGGTCATCCCGTCATAACTTTCGTCGCCGTCGAGTCGTAGTCGACTGGTCGTGTCAGGAGTGGACATCTCCAGGTCTACGTCTATCGATTCCCGTGTCAGATCCCCGCCGTGACTTCCCACCCGCTGAGATGTCTTTGGGGTCTTCATGGGGTCGACAATGGGGGGTGATACATCGGAGTTCAGTTGCTCCTCTTCGTCCATGACCTCCTTTTCATCCATTACCTCTTCTCCATCTTCATCGTTGCCTTCTTCCTCGATGTCTGTTTCCGTGGTAGTACAGACGGCCTCCGGGGAGGATTTCGCTATCCGATCCAGTTTCAGGATGTGAAATTCGGACGTCAGCCCGGACGACCGAGGCTGGTTGTCTTGAAGCACCACCTTATATGCCGACTGAAAAGGTGGAGATCCTAGTTTTGATAGAGTCCTCTTCCGTGGCACTCCTCTGGTACCGGGGGTACTACCGATCTCGGACTGTATACGAGCCCTGCCCAGTCTACCCTCGGCTGGCTTCTTAAACTTTAAAGCGCCACCGGGATTGTCTTCGTTTACGTCAGGCCCAGCAGCAGCGAGACTGTCCTGCGTGCTGATGGTGGTCTTGCTCTCTTTACCGGTCTCGCTCTCTTTACCGTTCTCGCCGTACCCTGCGTCGTCTCTCTCGGTGTAGGATAGATTGGTGGAACTGAAGACCGTTGCATCCGACCCGGCCGACTGTTGCATACCCAGAGTGGTATTGGGGCTCTCGTCTTGCACACTGCTGAATCTCGGCTGGGGTATCTTACTCATGACACGGGTTCCCTTCATGCTGAGATTCGGGGTCTCCTTGATGAAGGAGCTGTCTCGCTCGGCGGTGTTCTTTTTACGTAGAGAGTCGAGGCTGATGGAAGGGGTGAAGAAAGGCGTATTACACAGGGTTCTGTCGCTCCCCGTGGACCCGACGCTGATTCGACTCTGGTTGGCAAAGGTCACCTGCATCAACTTTGACCTCTTGGAGGTCAAGTCTGGCGAGATTGCTTCAAGATCATCCGTTACGTCGGCTAGATCGTAGGTTTGATATTTCCGGTGTAGTTCTCTGTCAAGAGCAGTCAGGGGTGTAAACGGTTCGATGGTACCGTCTTCTACTTCTATGGGATTGTGAGAGGGCGCTGCAGGGGTGTTCTGAAAGTGACAATAAAGTGAATACAACATAGACCTGAATCCACCGACCCGTTCTCCACATTTTATGACAATTGTTACAATTCCAAGTTATTGAAGGTATTAAAGGGGTTGATGTCTGGAAGGGTGAAAAACATTAGCCGGCCGGGGCTTCAACCCACAACCTCTCAGATGGCAGGTTTCATGCCTTATTCCTCTATGCTGTAACAAATTGATATACATTCCACAATCAAGGCATACTTCGAATAAGGTAGGATGAAATTTACTGTAACAACATTATTATTGATGCTCATAATGGATAAAGTAATGTCCAATCTAGAAAACAAATATTCTTGTGAACAACTTTTGATGATGTTCAATGATGATACCTGAAATCCCTAAAAAAATATATATATATATATTCATATTTGTTTACTTTCAAAATCACACAGATTATATTCCTACCTTCCGAGCAAAGCACACCTTGCAATAACAGGTACAACAAATAAGTAGTTATTTTATAAGGTTGGAAAGCAAAACATTATGATTAAGTCTGAGGATTAAGCTTCTTTATAAGAGAAGTTAACAAAAGATTGAGGCTGGGTACAAAACACAATGAAGAACATGATAAACTCTCAACCCCCCCCCATCCCTCCCCCATCCCCTAACTTTGAGAGTGTAACCATGTCATCATGTAGATGTTACATCCAATAAAGTTTCACTAGTCCCCTTGAGTCAGGGAATAGATATTACTATGTAGACTATATCACTATGTAGACTATGTATTACTAGATATTACTATGTACGATCTCTGTTACAGGTTGCTGACCAATCTACTGTCTAATGGGTATCTGTAGTGGACAAATACTACACATATCTCAGCCAAATATCTGTAATTATCTGTAAATCCTTTAGAGAAGTTTATGTAACAGGAGTTGCTACTACATGACTGAGGTTCTGGTAATGATAACAGCAAAGTCTTCAATAACTCACAAACAACTTTGATGTCAACGACAGCACCTGTCCGGGTGTCCGGGAGTAAATCTGGACGTTGTTCGTTGAACGCCTCACAATCGGTGTCTGTTTCAGGTCGCCCGGGCCAAGCTCTGGAGGTGGAGACAGAAGGGGAAAGAGAGAGAATGAGAAACTTGTACCACAGGCAGTGACATCCCTGCTCAACTGGTAGATTGAAGTAGTGAGTAACTTAACATATTATCTTGTGACAGCTTGTCATTATCGTCACTGGTTGTTTGCCAGTGAAATTTAAAATGACTGTGTTGTTACAGGTCATACAAAGTCTAGACAGACGGTTGGTGTTTGATCATTAAGGTGCACATAGTCAGGGGCGGACTGGGTCTTACGGCCGGGGCATTTTTCACCTAGACCGGCCCATTATTCATTGATATGTTACTTACTAGTGATTGCCGTCCTGGGGGAGGGGTCTAAGGGGTGTCCCCCTCCCCATTAAGATTTTTTGGAAGTTAAGGAATGCTTAGATGCAAAATGGTGCTATATTTCTCAATTTTGTAGGTTACAATGATCCTTTAAAAAAGACCCAAAATAATTTCCAGAAGCAACACTTGATTAAACTGAGGAAAGTTAAAAACGTAAACAAAAATAGGCAAAAATATATATTTTACACTGGATTTTAATTATTTTTCAAGCATTTTGTGACATGATGCTTGAAAAAATTGAAAAAAAACCTAAATAAAATCCACTAAAATATATATGTTCAATAACACAAGCACATGTCTATGAGATTAGGAGCCTACGCAGTTCGCTGCTTCTGGCAGCCACACCATCAATGATATTTTTAGTGTCAAGTTTGGCCATGATCCTTTTTTGCACAGACATCAACATGAACGACTCAAGATGTTCTTGTGTCATTGTACATCTTCAAATGGTTTTTGAGTCTCTCCCACCGGCCCATCGGTCCACTGGCCCACCGGGTATTGCCCAAATGCCTGTGTGGCCAGTCCGCCACTGCACATAGTTCAGTTAATCCCAAGGGTTAGGAAGCCCACAGAAGCTCATTTGAAACCCTTTACATGTGATGATTCGTGGACGAACACCTGCTTGTGGTCAGCGTTCTGGTCTTGACGAATGTCGAGAAATTACGAGAGTCAAGAATGACCGGTATCCAGTGAAGTACAAGAATTACGATACTCGGAGAGTTGTCACTGTTCCACCACTGCTGTTCCCTGGAACTGTCATTTCACTTCCCCACCATCGGACGGATGAGTGTGCAACTTTGCATCTGACCGCCTTCTCAAATATCGAAGGAGGTAAAAGCCACCTCATCCATCCTCACTGCAGTTGCAGCTCTTCATAAACAAAATCTATTCAAATTTTTGGACTATTGCAAACTCTAACCATTGAAAACAACATCCATGTGCTGATGCTGCTGCTTTCATAACGTATTTTCTTTCATGTTTCATAGACTTGAACAAACTTTAAACCAAACCATACGAAGCTCAGTCACTGTAATATCCTTCTAAAAAAATTAGCAACAAGAGGCTGAAACTCTATATTGCCAGGGGATTGCAATGAAATCAAAAGTCAAAACAAACATTAAACCTCAGCACCTGTTGAAGAACAGTACAATGTTAACAGACAGTAAAGTCACTTTTGGCGTTCCTCACTGTTGAAATACATCATGGCGGCTGGCCAAACGTAGTGGGATTTCTCTCGACTCATTATTATAAATATTGGACCCACATACCCAACATATTCCTGATATCATAATACAAATTCACAATCCCTCCCCCTACCCCTATAAGGCAGAGCATATGAAAGCAAAACCATAGCAATTAAAACAGCTGTCCTATTCAGTTATTTTACTAAATTATTTTGTTTTACTATGACAAAAAGTGGCAATGTAACCCAGCAGTCTCCGAGTAGCAGGATAGAGAAGCTATATGCAGAACACGAGTGACACCCCATAGTACACTTTACCGTTAATGCCTTTAATACCGGTATGGATAGACATCAATTTACTGCATTAATCATATAATACTCTAGTACTTTCTGCCAATAACGCTTACACCACTAAATTACTTCCCATTTTGCACCAAAACAATTCTGTGAAGAACAAAATCAAAAATTGGATTTCTTACCATGATCTAAATCCACCTCGGATAACCCAAAGTCTGTCAGTTTCAGATGGCCATCCTTCCCAACCAGCATATTGTCAGGTTTAAGATCTCTGCTCCAAACAAAAACAATAATAATAATCATGTAGATTATAACATAACATACATGAATCCACATAAGATACACATACTGTAAAATACACATACTGTGTATGAAGCCTCTGTCATGGAGGTACTCCAGTATATACCTGTGTATGATGCCTCTTTCATGGAGGTACTCCAGTATATACCTGTGTATAATGCCTCTGTCATGGAGGTACTCCAGTACATACCTACAGGTGTATGATGCCTCTGTCATGGAGGTACTCCAGTACATACCTACAGGTGTATAATGCCTCTGTCATAGAGGTACTCCAGTACATACCTGTGTATGATGCCTCTGTCATGGAGGTACTCCAGCGCTAGCACCACTTCAGCTGTGTAGATCAAAGCTACGTCATTGTCCAGGAAACCAAACAAATGTAACAGAGACTTCAAGTCACCTCCCACCATGTACTCCATAATCTGAAGGGATAATCAAATCAGGGATGGGCTTAGGAAACAGGTAATCTGAAGGGATAATCAAATCAGGGAAGGGCTTAGGAAACAGATAATCTGAAAGGATAATCAAATCAGGGAAGGGCTTAGGAAACAGATAATCTAAAAGGATAATCAAATCAGGGAAGGGCTTAGGAAACAGATAATCTAAAAGGATAATCAAATCAGGGAAGGGCTTAGGAAACAGATAATCTGAAGGGATAATCACATCAGGGAAGGGCTTAGGAAACAGATAATCTGAAAGGATAATCAAATCAGGGAAGGGCTTAGGAAACAGATAATCTGAAGGGATAATCAAATCAGGGAAGGGTTAAGGAAACAATCCCTGTAGAGTGTAGACTTTAAGCTGGGAAATATTTGTTATTGTTTACTTACTAAGTAAACAAAATGAGTTGATTGGATGGAATAAAACAGATGAACCACAAAGGGACTCTTGGCCATGGCTAGAGCATCTCTCTCTACTTGTATCTGGGAGGCCATGTTCTTGTTGACCATCTCTGACTTCTGCATAACTTTAATAGCCAACAGCTGTTCTTTGCCATTTTTCCTGCCAAGAAAGACCTTCCTACAGAATGAAAGAGAATGTAAGAGCATGTTACAGGTTGGAAGCAGTTAGTGTACAACAGATCTCCAGGGGATGTCTGGAGCACCTTTGAAACCAGGTAACAGACTTGTAGACACTGCTATCTTCACTTTCCGGCTGTCACTGATCGGTTAAAGGGTTCAGCATTCTTCGACTTATGTTGCATGTACCCTTCAAATTGTCCTGCTAGGGTTTTACGGTAGTATTGTTCAAGAACGATGAATGGCCTAATAAATAGGGAATAGTTCAGGATTAAAATGAAATGTGAAGTGGTTTTGTAGCTTCTTAACTCGCATTTCTTAACATACCATGGTACTTGCATACATACTAAATAGCTATGCATCATCGCACTTGTTCAGCAAGTTCACCAGTTTTCATTACATTTTGCAATGAGATATTTTTAATGAATTATTCCCTGCATGAGTTTTATCAAGTTATATTTCATGGAAGTTCTTGAAGTCAGACTGCCTGGAATGCTTAATTTTTGTGGTTTTTGTTTTTTATGGGAAGCTGTGTGTACTGTACGGCCATTTTGACTGATGTTTTGACTTGTAAAAATCACTGTTACCAAATTTATTCCCTTATTTCTCTTCTTTTGCATAATTCTTGCATTTGGAACATATTCCATGTTCTTAATGATCTCTAAATTCACTGTAGTATTCACTAGTAGGTATTCCTCCAAGGAAAGACACAAACTAAAGCCCTCTTCATTGACCTAATAAGATGGAACATTGGGAAACGTTGGAGAAAGAGAATTTATTGCAGATCTTGTTAATACTGATGTTTCTAATAATATAAAGGTAACAAACACTCAGTACACACGTAAAGTTAGCTTTGACACTAGTCACAGAGTAATACAAACATACCCGAACGCCCCTCGACTTATTGGTTTCAGAATCGTGAAGTCTTCAATACTCGGGGGCTGAAAAGCAACAATAAAAAAGAAGCCATTTTAAATTTCAAAGTTTTCAAACAGGTTGATAACTTCTCATTTCTTTTTCAATTTTCTTGAGAAATTTCTTTCAGTGATGTTCCCTTACAGTTTATATATCTTCTCATTTCAGTCATCATAATCACTACTCATTAATCAAGATAGCCAAAGGGGATGTGGGTGGGTGGTGTGGAGGGGAGAAGGGTTCACCAGTGATCCCCAAATTAAATCAATGGCAAGTGATATGTTAGGATGGCGAGAAGAATATGAGTCATCAGATCTTGTGGTTTTTAACAATATATAATTGATAATGACATCAGTGAGAGCATTGAGTCGGGTGAGGATAGTGAATTTTTCCAGAGAGGTGGGGGCAGGGGTACATGGTTAGTAATCAAACTGGACACTGCTCTCTCAAACTGTAACTACATGAACTCATTTGGGCAAAACCCAGTGAAGTCTTAGAAGTTGTATTTCGGTCGCTGTATCGTCAACAACTATGCAAATACTACTTAACACAAGTGTCAACAGCACCTTTATTTGTTTCATTGCTGTTTTGTCCAAAACATAGTAAAATATATAGGCTACTGTACTTCCATATACAAAGGGCCCTAAAAATGGTTTAACTAATTTTACCACTTCCAACAATTCATGCAATGTTTTTGGATAGAAGCCATGGTATAATTTTTTCTGGTTTCTTATATTTTTTCTTAAATGAACGATCAAATTCCCAAACCAAATTGATGGGTCACTAAGTGCAAACAGTTGATTTGGAAAAACACTAACTGTCTATCATTCCCATATATTCACATACGATTCAGTACTCCCTTAGACCAAATACTTTCAACACTGTCTTATCAAAAATGTAATGGAACTGAGTCACGGACTTGTTCGTAGAAATGTTAAAAAAATGACATCGTGTGATGAATGAAAATGATTCCATGTAAAAAAAAGACATAAAGCGTAAACTAAGAAATTTAACAACCGTACCCCTTGCGTTAATGGGAATCAAAACAAAAACGTTTCTTCAATTTTTTCAGTTATGTCAAACAATTCTATCCTATCATTGTCTTGGGTGCCAGTTTTGACGATACATACCGCGATATCCTTTGGAATAAAAGTGACTTTGTCTCTGATATTGTACATTGTACATTGTTGAAACACTAATACATGTACGTTTTGTTTGAAGCTAAAGCTAGCCCCACACAGAGACTGGCCCGCCCTAGGCCTACATTACACCATACTTACTTATGAAGGAAGAAGATGTAGCAGGACTAAGGCTACAGTATATTAGTTGTGGCTCAATAGTTAGCCTTGTCATAACACAATCTTGGTGATCAATAGTAAAGTTTACAGGTACATCCATGCATCTTTTTCGCCTATTCTATTGCCAGTAGCCACTAAAGATAGGCCTTGCCTTTGTAAGGATTTGTGACACAGGCCTAGCTCAAGTTAAACAACCTGAGATGCCCCGAGACACGGCCAAAATGATTAACAGCACCTCAAAGTTCGAGTTCCACAGGCCTAAGTTGAATTGTTTTGAAATGCCTGTCCTACATCTATCATGCCACTACTAACTTAGTACTAGTATTAAAGTAAACCGTCTATGCCTAACACTTACAACAGTAACATTCGTTGACTGAATTAAGCCTAGGTTATCCTAGGTCTACCTTTTTAGTGTAGGATAAGTAGCCTAACTGTTGTTAGTGTTAGTCTAATAATGCGTTACGAAACAAGTCAACGATCTCCGCAATGCATATGACAGAGCCTTGTCATACTGTTAAAACAGTCTGATAGAACCAATCACCTTAGGATTTTCCATCAAAGATAACGTTTTGGAGGGCCATACCGCTTTTCTGAATTTGGTTGCACACGTTGGTAGCTCTAACACTACGATTCTGTGTATTGGCCTATATCCGTGAACAACATCCAGGTACCCGATTAAACTTGGCAAAAAAACGTATAGAGAACAAGTGGTAGAGCGGGACTGAAGCTAGCAGACAAGTTGTCGTAGCTAGTACTTCAGCGGGTTGTACCTTAAAATAGATATACCCGTGATCAAGTTGCACGATTAGTGAATAGCTCATTACAATGTCGATAACTAAGGGACAGAGATGCCAACAAATGTATACACCATGGATATACATAGAAGACATATTAAAACTTAAAAACATGCAGTAAAATGTACTGACCACAGAAATTGATATCATTCAAATTCTAGGGTAATACTCGGTACCAACTCGCTCAGATAGCTGCTATAGTACTTGTGTGTTTTAGCCATAGAAATTTATGTATTTGGAGAGGACTCCATTTTTAGATACTGATATGTCTATTTTATTCTATTGTGGAGCTTGGGAAAGTTGCCCCCCCCCCAAATTAATTTTTGTATTTATATGTTACAGTATTTTGTTTACCTATCCGAAAAGGAAGAACCCAAGTAGCCCGGCCTGTGAGGAAAAGCAGGAAGAAAGCCAACACATGTGACTTGCTAAAACATATGTTCAGGCGCGTATCCAGGGGGGAGTTGGGGGGCGCGCGCCCCCGGGTAAGAAAAAGAGGAGAGGAAAAAAAAGAGAAGAAAAAAAGGAAAAAAAGAGGGGGAACAAAGAGGAGAAGAGAGAGGAAGGATGGGAAAAGAAAAAGTGAAAAAGAAAAAGTGATGGCATTATTTTAGCTTTGGGCGACTTCAATCAGAGAGTTCTGAGGAGACTTTATCCACAAGTCACACTCGCCACACGGGGAAACCACATTCTGGATCAATGTTTCACAACTGTGCAGAATTTATACAAGTGCTCGTTGATGCCCCCTTTGGGTGCTTCCGATCATATGACAGTTTATCTGAAGCCTAATTATA
>KN895414.1:0-13054 GCA_000934455.1 Apostichopus parvimensis
TTAATTATTATTATTACTATTAATAAATAGTACACAGAAAAGTAATAGACTTGCAGGACACCATGGGACATTTCAAGTGTCTCTTTTGCAGAAGCTTTGAAAGTGTCTCAAGGGACCTAGGCTTGTCTTATTGCAAGGAAGTGACAAAACTTTTAATAGAAGAAACATGTTAACTAAGATATTAGCCTTTGTAAAGCGCCAAATTCCGAAAACTGTACATAAATTTTCTGACTGTCTGGAAAAGTCCTGAGACCCACCAAAGATTTTACGAGACTGCCCGCCCCATAGTTTGCAGATGTTTGGTCTAAGCTGTGTTAGATTCATTGGTATATTCTGTGATAAACGTTCATCTGATACCATTGTGCTATTTACTACAATG
The DNA here is from genome assembly GCA_000934455.1 of Apostichopus parvimensis. Classification (NCBI taxonomy): domain Eukaryota; kingdom Metazoa; phylum Echinodermata; class Holothuroidea; order Aspidochirotida; family Stichopodidae; genus Apostichopus; species Apostichopus parvimensis. The sequence goes on from KN895414.1 coordinate 380, forward strand.
TTTAATGTTTGATTCGCATACGATTTTCGATGGGTCGCACAATGGTATCAGAAAAATCGCAGAAAAATTTTAACTTCAGTACAGGCTTTACCGATCGGCAACAGAAACTTACAACATACAGTACGCGATGGTTATCGCGCTTCCGTTTGGACCAAAAAAGTTCTTGAACCAATCTTAGGATTACAATGTTGCGTCTTCAAACCAATTTTGATGAACATGTGGTAAGGAAGCAGAGCCAACAATCACGGTACATCAATATTCAAAGTGGCATTGTAATTGGTAACGAGGGGTGGGGGGGGTGGGGGGATGATCGATGGGTCCTGGAGGAATGCCAAAATGTTTGGACGGGTTGTGGCCTAAAAATGTTGCAGACCAGTGTTCCACAGCATAGGATCAGAAGGGCCTGTACGTAAGCAGACTACACTCAGTAACAATATAGTCAGTCACATTATAGAATATTGTTATATTCAAATCTGACTGCCAGTCAACCATGACATGTACACTGTGAAAGTCTCCTGGTACTTTCAGGACTTTTTGACTGGTATTTATTATTTCATTTTTAAAGTTCAGTAAAGACTGAAACTGTTTCCATCAGATAAGGTTTCACTTGGTAAAATATTTTCTGTACAATTTGCAGTCAGTACCACCAGAGACAAACACAGTGTCAAACTTGCTCAACCTGCTTCGCACATTCCCCATAAACTGTGTAAACTGTGTAAACTGTGTGTCCAAAATGGCCAAATTTACCAACCTCAATAGAGTTTCAGTCAAGAAGACAGCCACCTTGGTATTAGGTGGTTTAGTCTGACTCACTAAATATTTAAAAAAAAACCACCTCTTGAACTTGCAACTGGGAGAAGAAGCAGAAAAAAACAGTCTATCCCATCATGATTTTGTTAGAGTTTATTATGAGTTGGCTGATCCCTAATGAGATTTACAATCTCTGCACATGACCCCTAAGGTCATATGGTGGGCTATTAAATTTTTTTTCCCAAAAAAAGTTTTTAATTTGTATTCTCACCATTTAATCACTTAGTAGTCTTTTTTTTCTTTTCCTTGCCTTTTTTTCATTGCCAAATTTTTGATTACAACGCAGAGATTAAAATCTGGAGTAGTTATAAGAGGAAAGAAGGGACCAGCCAAAATTGATTCCAGACTGGGGAGGTCATGGGGGCGTTCCAATTAACCTCATCATAACTATTGTCTAGGGTACATGGTATTTTAGATATTAAAATCTCTGGGAAAAGTGAAGGCTTATGTTTCAAGCATACTTAATACCCAGCTTTACAGTTTATGACTCTGGAAAGAACGGAAACATTCCACAAATGAGAAGGTCAGATGAAGAGGTCAAAGAGAGGGAGGGGAGCCATTGAAACTTTTTTTTTTTGTTATCTCCTCTGAGTGAAGTAATAGGTGTGCCAAAAGACAGAGTAAACAAGGTCTTCTGTTTTAGCATAACTCAAGGCACTGGATCAAATTGTCAATTTTTTTTTCTTTTTTTTTTTTTTTTTTTTTATAATGAAAATTTTGAGTTTGTTTATGTATATTGTTTTTTATGGAGGGTGGTGATAACCAGGCCATCAGTAACAGTGGGGTGGTAGAGATTTTGTCATATCTCTACCAAGAAATGAAAGCGAGAGATTGGACAGATAAATGGATAGACAGAGAGAGACTAACTCAGCTAATGAAAATTGTTTCCATGGTGACGGAAGGGTTTAGGAATAGATTTATTTAGAGAGAGGTCAAGCAATTAAGGGGTTAAGCTTGACTGTGATAGAGTTTGTCTTTTCTTTGTCAGTGGTATTGCCTGCACAAATTTAACACAGTAGATTAGATTGTTGGGCAATTGATCATGATATGAAATGGAGGTGGGCTTCCTGAAGAAGAGTGGAAGAGGTTTTGGTGTCTGATTTGTGTGTTAGTCTCTCATCCACAGGAATGTTATTGATTCATACCCTGGGAGATTGGGAAGGAAGTATTACAATTTTTATTATCTGCCAAACTAGACTGAATGAACCTGTAATAATGATGGATTGATAGTTAATATACAGAGTATTTCATAAGTCTCCCTCCTCTCCCCCTCCATTATCCCCTCTCCTTCCATTATCCTCCTCATTTACCCCTCCATTATCTCACTTCCCTCCATTATCCCCTCTCACTCCATTATCCCTCCATTATCCCTCCCCTCCATTACCCCTCCCCTCCATTACCCCTCCCCCTCCATTAGCCCTCCCCTCCACTACCCCTCCCCTCCATTATCACCTTTCTCCTCCATTATATGACAGTTCTCATTGAGTTTCTTAAGATAGATATTGCCATGAAACATTGTCAGTTAACTGTTACTAAAGCCTTGACAAACTGAATGAAACTCAAACAAATTTATAACTAAATAGTACTAGATTAATCGCTGTCGGTCAATGGTTTAGTCATTTCACTGACAGAGGTCACCTTCATGGTCATCTCTATGCTCAAGTATATTGCCTTGAAATATGACTTTGTAACGGTCACCTACTGACAAACTGTTACTCTTGTTACCAGAGCAAATCCTCACAGTTTTGTTGCTTATTGGGAGATTATTGAAAGCTGTTCAGTAATTCTAGCAGTCTATTTTGATGTTAATATTGCATATTGTCCTATGTGATGTACTTCCTCACTTCAGTATCCAGCTCACGTCTGTCACGACAAAAGTTGTTGCCCAAGTTCTGATTTTATTGCTTTCCCTCTCCGTTTCGCGTGTCCAATATAATATTCTACATGGAAGGGCCACAAGAGCCATATTGGCATTTACAATCTGTTACTTTGTCAGCTCATAGAGCAGAATTTAGATATATGCATAATTAATGGTTAATTTCATAAGATGTGATACCATACAATCTTAATCAAATTTACATACAACAATCCATTATTCATGTTTTCTAATCCCCCCTCCCCCCACCCCTTCTGACTCCTCCCATATCATTCCTACCTCTAGCTTGCTTGGCAGCCAGATTGCTGAAATTGCACTTTTTTTCTATTGCATCTCGATAATCCATCATTCCACCCTTTTCTGTCCGATTTTGAAAAAGATGCTATCCATCACCTAAGAGAGACATATATACTGAAGGAACAGAGATCTTGATTGGACTTTGAAATGCTACCTGTCAATCACAACTCTGTCCAACCCAACTGCTGAAGGTGACCAACAGTACTAGCTCAGCGTATGCCCGTGCACACCTTGACCGGCACATAAACCATCTGATAAACGCTTCAGCCCGTACCTTTGAGAAAAAATTAATCGTAAATGTAATTATTGTTTGGTCGACAAAGACTGCAGGGATAGGAGGTTTCTTATGCTACTTTGCATCGCTTTTTTTTGCCTGGTCATGTCCGCACAGATTAGCTCTCCCATTAAGGAAATGAGAGACTGGTTCACTAGCTAAATTATGTGACAATATTGGGATGCATGAGTAACGAGGCTGGAAGCCGTCAGTCATTAATTTGAGAAACTTGCCCTGACGAGTCCTCCGAGAGGAAAGAGTTAAGAAAGAAAGAAAAAAAAAAAACGATAGTAGAAATAAAATAAGAAAAAGAGAAAAAAGAGAAAGATTGAAGAAATGTTGTCATGACAACTAATGATTGTCTAAGATAAGGAATTAAAGTTTGTCCAATCCACGTGTGTATAGTAAGAGAATAGTAAGAGATGAATTAAAGATCGGGGGGTGAGGGCCCCGTAGATGATGTGTGCAAGCGCACACCTTCATCAGCTTCAGTTCAAGCACTTGCATTAACTAGGCACGGTTGGATAATTATCTGGCTCAGATTATGAAGGGATCATATATCATAGATTTCCTGAATGAGTTTAGATTAACAACAAAAAAAAAGAACCTTCGGAACAAGTGCTAACAGTAAGGTACAGAAAAAGAAAAAAAAAATTATAATATATAGTAAAGGAAAAGAAAAGCAAAAATGGGGGATAATATATTAAGGGATAGTGGTGTTAAAGGAGTCAAGAAAACAAGACGAAAATGAACAAGGGCTCTGATTATACCTTGCGTTGAGACGGCTTAATTGACGACGTGAGTGATGAGGGTCTAGAGTAAAGAAATGTTTGTGGGTAAAATAGAGAGAGCTGGTATGGGAGGAATTAGTGGCGTGAGGAGGATAAAGTTGCCGGGGAAAACATTAATTACTGTATTGTGATTATGTTTATTGAGCTTACGTATGTGGGCTATGTCACTGTGAAAGAAAAGCTAATGAGCGGACTATGCTAAGAATGTCTTTAGTTACATGATATTGTCGGCAACTGCTTTACCAGACCTGGCTAATGAAGAGAAAGGCTTGTCTTCATTACCTGCATAAATTGAAGTTGAAAAGATGTTATAAGGTCCAAGTCAACATGGCTGTGGTTTTGTGGTGTGAAATAGGAGCTAGACTGCAATAACATCAACTAATATTTCTCTGTGATGTATTCGTGTGCATAGTCTCCCCCCCCCCCCCCCCCCCCCCCCGATAATGAGCCAGTTTTAACCGGATGATAACGCTCTCATGAATTTGCCTTTTACGACATAAATCTTTCTGTTTCTATCAAAGATTACGTTTATTGATTGAAGTTTGTCACTCTTGGGGTAAAGATCAAAGGGGTGGGGGGGGGAGGTGCGTAGACTCTGTCATGGATGGAAAACAGCATTCTCTTTTCTTTGGTTTTAATAGTAATAATAATAATAATAACAATAAAGAAGAGAAATTCTCCAAAGAGACTTAGTTGATGTCAACCGTGTTAATTCGAGCAGATGCCCTTAAGACAGTTTAGAAAAACAAAGCTAATGTTACTGAAGTTTAATATTCATACCAATACATATTTTTAAGTAAGTAAGTAAGTATGAGGACTTGAGGTATGGATCCTGGTCGGATCCTCAACGGGAAACGAACAGAATACAGGAAAGACATTAACAGATCGACAGGCTGGTTGAGTATTAAGTCAAATAAATATATGATTAGTGGTGTGTGTACAGATTGGAAAGGAGATCTGGCAGACAAGAGGATAAACGGCCACAGAGGAAGCAAATCCAGACGATGAAATGACTACTACTAGAGATGAACATGTTAAGATGAGAGGAACAAGACTATGCCGGTAGAACCATCTTGTGCTCAGGGAAAAGTTTGATAGCATCATCATGAAAAACCGAAAACCAAATATTAGTTGCTTACTGAAATGCTTGACATCTCAGTTCATTTGTGAATAAGCACATTTAGGGACTTTAAGATTGTCCAAGCTGGTCAACTGGATCAGTGAGCTCAGTGTTTTATGTCAACATAAAGGTCAATTTTGACCGAATTTTCTACTGTAATGTTGTTTTTGTTTTTGTTGAAATGCTTGCATTCTTTTTACACAGTACACAGTACAGTCTTTTTACACATTACACAGTACAGTCTGTGTCAAAATGGTGTTTTTCTGTACTATGCATACTAGTATGTTGACTATGGTTGCAACGAAAGGGTTGTATCGGAGTCGTCCTAAAGCAGCTGTTTGCATTGGATTGTTATTGTGTGACATGCATAGCCAAAGTCATGTACTACAACTTTATGGGAGATTTGTGTGGCTATAGATCTACAGCCATTTGGCTAACATCTTAATATGAAGAGGTTTTAATCTGGTGTTGAAAATTGTGTGTCAGCTACATGACCATTGCCTAGTCACTTGGCTTCAACCAAGAGACAGAGGCTAAATCAAAATGAATCTTTGAGCCTCATCACTATAAAGCTTCATCCAGTTTTACCATGAACTAATAGTGCTAAAAGTAAATAGTCCACAAATTACTGGAATATTGAAATCATTCCAAAGTAGTAGATCCCTTTTAGTTCTTGCCCACTCAGAATCAAACTCAAAAATCAAATGCCACCACACCCTCCCACCCACACATGCCAGAAGCTGTGGTTCTACCAAGACCAAATTAAGAAATGGGGGAAGGGGATGGAGGACAAGGGTCAGCAGCTTGAATTTACTGGGTCTTCAAACAAATTGACAAAAATTCAGTTATCTGATGTCATAAACCATTACCTGGTCCAAGTGCCTAACATCATTAATGTATCACTATCACATGAAGGCTCAAGTGTATTGGCATCACCTTAAGTGCCGTACAAAACAGCATTAATTTTGTGATTGCTACCACGGGAGTCTTGGCAGTGTTCCAGGAGGGTAAGGTTCTCAGTGATCCTCTATCTATTCAGTTTTCATTGCCTAAGGGAGATCAAAAACTGATATTTGATTGCCTAAAGCTGATCCACTCAAAGTGAAATTATCCCATTTAAGTTATCCCAAGTAATATATCATAAATTGTCCCATAAGTGAACTTATCCCTTAAATGTGAAGTCATCCCGTAAGTGAAATTATCCCGTAAGTGAAGTTACCAAAGTTATATCATAACTTCAGTTATCCCATTGGTGGATTTTTTTTCATAACTCAAGTTATACTATAGATGATGTTAACCCACTTAAGTGAAATGGAACCATAAGTGATGAAATCCCATATAAGTGAAGTTAACCCATAAGTGAAGTTATCCCATAAGTGGAATGAACTCAAAACTGAAGATATCCCATAAATGGAGAAGCTATCCTACAGGTGAAGTTATACCATAAGTGAAGTTAACCCATATTGTATGCGATAAGTCATATCCCAAGAGTTATCAGACAAGTAAAGCTTATATCCCATAAGTTAGTCAGCATGTGGTATTCCAATATGTTTTCCGGGACACCAATAAAATAATGTAAAGGGTAGCTTGTCTCATAGAAGCCATTTAACAGATGTTTAACTTTGAATTTCTTACTTTACTTTGCTATAAAGCAAGCGTATGAACATTAACCATGCATCAGCCTTTACCAAATGTTTGTCTAAAGTATTTTTCATATAAGAATTGGGACGGACGTTGATATTGTATGAAGTTGGCAAGGCATCTTAAATGAAATGACGGAGAAGAAGAACTTGTAGTATTTAATGTTTGGAGCATTGGATCATTAGTTTGAGTTTGTCAGGGGGAAAATTAAATTAGGTTATGTAATTAAAGTAAATCTGGAAGATGTTGATAACTAGGGTTTGTAGATCAAGTGCTAATATTTCAGGTAAATGAAACCAGATGTTTGATACTTGCTGAATTTGTTATATTGGGGAAGTGATACATGTTAGCCTGTTGTTTGATTGTGCCATTACTAGAACTAGGTAATTGAGTCTGCATGTAGCAGGTTTTTATTACGTGTGTTCAAGTCAACGCTAGGTTTATAAAAGAACGACAAACCTCAAGTATTTGCATAGATTGTTTCATTGCTTGATATGTATGGAATTGTTATTCTTATGGCCTGTGCAATGTGAACTCTGCCCTTAATCAGGCTATACTCCTCCCAACTGTAACATATAAGATAAACTTGGGTGTTCGTATTGAAATGGATAATTGACACAAGTTTGCTATTGTTTCAGAGTTATTGGCTAGGTAAATGTTGTAAATTTAGTCAGATTTGATAAGAGCTTCAGATTGTATTAGTTGATGGCATATATACATATCATTTTATCAGCTCATCCTTTGATACAGGTAATTTACATTCATGAGCATGAGATATTGGAGTCAGTTCTAGACTGTTGCAGCCTGTTAGTGCTCCAGGTTTTTGGTTTCCATAGCAATGGTAGGGGGGAGGGGGAGGCTGCATGGAAATGAATGGTGTGGAAAAAAAGTATGGGTACTAGGAGATCCATCATGGTGGTATAGGAATAGTTGTTGGGAGGGGGGGTTCAATTTTGGATCAGGTGACAAAACATGTCCGTTTGTGTGTCAGGTGTGTGTTGATGTGGGTGGGCACTTAAAAAGATGTGTCACAAGCTCTGTCTAATCCTTATGACAGATTGACTGCAAACTTGGTGGGTAGATGCCTGGGCATGACAGAGTGCCTCTGTGAGGTGACTACTCGGGTCAATATCAAAGGTCAAATAACCAAAAACAACAATTTGGCCATTATGCTCATACCAAAAATGGCCATAGTCCTCAAATCCATGTTGGAAGTTTAACAGTGGACTAATATGTGTAAAATGCCAAAGGTCACATGATCAATGAGGTCAAAGCTGAAACTTGGCCAAATTGGTTAAAAACAGTGTTGTGAACTCCTCCCAAACAGTAAGGCCAATTGACTGCAACCTTGGTGGCTACCTGTCTGGGCATGAAGTGTAGTGCCTCTTTCACTAATTATGTCATCATCCATGATGCCATTAGGTCAAAGGTCAGTTTTCTAAGAGTAAGTAACCCGTCCCTCCCCCTCCCCCCCCCCAAATGAAAACATTGCCCAAATCCTGTAAATAGGATATCAGAGGGAAAGTTTACAGTGCATGAATTTATGTGAAACGTCAAAGGCCACTTGGTCAATTATGTTGAATGAGGCACAAACCCAGGCTCCATTATTGATATGTGACGTAGAGATAACTGTCATGGACAACTTCCCCAAACAGATAAGAAATGTATTATTCCATCGGGGAGTATCACTGATTTAATGTTTCTTCACATGTAAGGCTGTTTAAAGACATGTTCCAGATCAAGAACAGCACTTTCGTCATTATGCTTACGCCAAAATTAGAAAATTTCCGAAATGCTCAAACCTTGTATAGGATGTATGCATTAATACTCTGACAGTTTACTACATGGCATCAGTGTAAAATTCTAGAGGGTTATGTGGCCAATAGAAGCTATTAAAACTGAGAAAGTGTCAAACCCATGTGGGAAGCAAAGTCTTTCAATGTTTAGAGTGCATTAGTTGATGTACAAAAATTTGAAGGGCATGAGGTCAATGACGACTAAAGTTCAAAAGGTGTTTTGCACACCCAAACCAGGCAGCTTCTGTACTTTAAACTTGGTGGGGGTGTATGACAATGTGCCTCTAGGGTGATAGCATCAATGTAACCAAATCACAGGATGAGATCAGCAGCTTAATGGATTCCCTACTTGTTTATATTAAAAGATTATCTTGTTGCCTTGAAAAAAACTCCATTGGGTAAGCAGGTGGTGAGGAGTAGAGGTAGGGAGCTCATTTTTAGTCCCACTTTTTTAAAGTTATTTGTTTTAGTGAAAAGCATTTGTTTTCTAATTGTCAGTATGTAGCGGTTCCGATGGATTATTTTCCCGCTGATTTCGATGCCAAGTCATCCCATCAAGTCTCTGAAACTGGATATACTGTCCACCCTTGGTGATTTTAATCTCATGACAAAATTTCTCTGTTTTTTCTCTCTCCAAAACTGAAGCAGAAAACCTCAAGTCATAACTAATTAAGAGTCAAAAACATGGTGCAAGAGATATTAGAGATTCTTGAGGTATTTATTGTCGTTTGTAACCTGATTTGATCCTCACGTCTCAATGCAGATTCCTGTAGCCTGATTTGCCTTTCTAGTACCGATCAGATTATGATAGAAGTGTGTCACTACTACTTGTAAAGATGGGTTACCTTATGAAAACTTGGAATTACTCATAAACAAGAATATATCAATGGCAATAAAAAAATTGTCCTTGTTCCCTAAATTGTAACTTTTTAACACTTTAATAAACCAGCCGATATATATAAATTATTCTCTGAAGTTTCTTGATCACAAAGCAAAGATTGTTGGCATCAAGAGGGATTTTGCAAAATGTATATAATAAAAATGGAGTGACATATTCATGAGAGCTTAAGTAGATTTGTTAAAAGATATTCGCTCATTAAGCTGCAGAACTAGATTCGTGTCAAATATCTTGCTTACATAATCATTAGACTATCGTATGGCTGATTGAGTGTATGATGACTTTATCAAGTTTACAACCAACAAGTTGTTTAAAATTTATCTCCGCGATGTGCCTTTGGGGAAGGCTTGAAAAAGGAAGAAGAAGATCCTGTAATGATCTAAGGACTTTCATAAAATGGTGAAAGTTTGGGAACAGGTTAATTCATCTTTGTAAACAGTCGCAAATCCTTCATGCATTGCTCATGATTTTAATTGACTTAAACCTTTTGAAGAACGTCAAGAGGAATTGTTAAGATTGTAGGAAGTTTGGGGAAATATATATTTTATGGATCTATGCACTATCGGAATACTATTTGTTATACACAAACCATTCCTAATTGTTTGTGGTGATCTTTGTTAGTGTAGCTTTAATGCTGCAATTATCTTTTGATTTTGAGAGATTTTTCAAACAACAAAATGAAGGAGTGGAAAACAAATCTCAGATGGGATCCAAAACATTAAAGTCAGCCTTATGGGGAAATATACTCATGTTTATATTCAATAGTAGATTTATGAAATGAAGTTATTGAAATCAAAGGTCTGTATGAAATTTGCAGTGTTCTGATTCCTTGCCAGAGGCAGAAGGAATCTATGCAATGGTGGTGTGTATGTGCGTGTGTGCGCGTGCGTGTGTGTGTGTATGTGATACTTGCTTGTAAACACCATAACTCAAATAGTTGATGGTGGATTAACTTCATACTTGGTAAATGGATCTGTCTTATTGACTACAAGAACCCTTTTGTTTTTTTGTGAAGTTCAATGGTCATTTGGGGTCAACAACTTCATACTTGGTATGCAGATCCAGCTTGGTGAGTGCAAGAACCCTATTGAGATGCGGGGAGGTTAAAGGTCATTTTCGGTCAACATTTCAGTAAAACTCTTGTTAACACGATAACTTGAAAAGTACATCTTTCTTGAACTTCATACTTAGTGTGTAGATCCAACTTGGTGAGTGAAAGAACCCATTTGATATTGGTAGAGGCCAAAGGTCAAATGGTGTCAACAGGTGTCAAAGTCTGAGAACTTTTAAACATGATAACTCTACACTTAAAGCTACAATTAACCTGTGAATTTGCCATTGCTATGATTTTCTTTGATGAACATAGTTCAGTTTAGGTTAGTTTTGTGAAGTCTTCAACAAAACATATAGTCATCCAGGAAATGAAATCTGCTTCAAAGAGTTGATAGTCTTGCTTCAAACACTCTATTGGCCCTTATCAGTTTTCACCCTCAGAGCTTCAAGGGGTCAATAGGTTATAATCTCAAATGGTGGGGGATGGGGGAAATTGGCTCAAGGGTTCAACAGCTTATTTCAAATGGTCTCTGTGATTTATACTAGATGACTTTTGCTTTGCCAGTAACTTGAGTGAAAACTTTTCACAGTATATAAACAATGTCATGTAACTCTCATCATTAGTAACAACTATTAAGGGATGGTTGGTGGAAGAGCTGATTGGCCAGCTCAAAATTGGTAAAAAGAAAATGCCTTATATTAAAACATATATGTGTCTATATTTTACATAGGGAGACTGTTCTTTCTGAATATTGTAACGTTTTGGGAAAATAATTCTGTAAAATCCTTACCAGTGGATTAAATGGTTGATGCCTCCCCACAAGGGAGTGCTACAAATAAGAGCTGAACAAATTTAACTCACTTGCTCTACATTAGTCACATAGTTATTTTAAATTATGAGCAAATTATATGGCAAGGAATCACAGAGCCAACTGACTGTCTGGTTCAATTTTGTTTTCAACCCCAGGATGCAAACAAACATATCATAATAGTTGTTTTGCTACATGTCTAGGCATGTATTGTTTGGATTAAACACAATGTGCCGAAATCTTGAGAGAATATGATGGGTAGTCAGTTAATTCATTACGTTCTGGAATATAGGAATATTAAGAGTATCAGAGAAGGGGTGGGAGGGGAACGAAGGGCGAATAGGGAGGAGTATAGGAGAAAACATTAGTAAAGGGTATGATTACATGCACATTCTACTCACTAATTTAGCAGTTTACAGTTGGAAGGAATGTAGCCTCATATTGTCAGTTTTGATATACTTGAATTTCCTCCTATAGATGGCCTTCATCAAGTTATGGTCCTATATTTCATCTTCGTACAACTGGTATGTCAAAAGCTGTTGGATTTTTTTATCTTTCCTTAATATTTTCATTTTCTCATATGTGTGTGATTTTATACTATCATAAAAAAAAACATTTTATCATATGTTCCATGTGTATCAGTGATATTCACTCTCACATACTTTAGAATGATCTTGCCAGTGTTTTCGTAAACTTAGAAATGACTCTTGCTAAACAGTCCCCAACTTCTGTGGCATTTGTAAACAAGAACATTGAAATATTTTGCTTGCACAGTGCATAGCTTGCTCGTCCTATATATCCCTGTGCACGCCGCTGAGTAGAGTTGCACTATTTGTGCACCTGGATTGTTTTTAATACAAACTCTACTTATTTCAGATACATTGCATGTCCAGTGAACTTACACCCATTCCTTTCTCAAATCTGGCATTGCAAATGAGCACAAATTTTGCAATTTCCATTTCGGCGAAGAATTACTGCATCACTTTAATTAAGTTTGAACGTTTATCTGAGGGTCTGAGCAATATCGCAAAAGCTTTCCTGTACAGCAGCTAAAGTACAAATTGCTTATATTAATCAACGCCCAGCCTCTTACGCACTTAGCTAGTATGCTTGATTAGATTCCCAATTTGCATACAGAATGAGTTTGTTAATGGGCATGCAAGAAGAAAATAAAAAGCTTGCACCTTTCTCTCAAGTGGTTGGATTCCTAGGCAGGTGTATGGCAATGAACATGAGTGGGCATCATGATAGCAGATCATATCATAAAATGGATATAATTGATGGATGAACGGCTTTTTCTGGGAGCAAAG
>KN895416.1:0-29563 GCA_000934455.1 Apostichopus parvimensis
TTTTTTTTTCTTTTTTTTGGTAAAACTTTGCTGTCTTTCATTTTCATGACTGCAAATAACTTTGAAGACTTGACTTGATAAAATATGTCGTGCGGTTCACCCAACTGTGAAGTTTCTCCATGATTGCCAGATGCATTCAGTGATACAGCTGAGTGGTTAAAGTGGTAATTTAACGTTTCAGAAAATAATGTAAATGTTGGATGCTTATTAGATATTACAGTTTCGGTGTGGTACCATATGTCTGGTTATGAGTCATAGTAATATATCTGACAGATATCTGGAGAAAAAAGGATGATATTATCATTTTAATCATGGAAAGTAGATCAGGAGAATTTGATATTTGACTATTAGAATATAACATGCAATTAAAAATGGTTCATTGGCAGGAAAGAGGCTGATGATGTTTTATAGCAGACAAATAACAGTTTTATTAGCTTTTAGCATTTACCTTATATTTATCCTTTACATATCATTTTTGGATCTTTTCTTTTAATTTGTCTTTCATGGCTACCACAAGAGAATTGGGAGTAGGCGGTCAAAGGTAGGGAGAGGAGGCATGGTGGGCAAGGATGGGGAGAGTAGGAGTGCATGGTGGGTCAAGAGTAGGGAGAGGAGTGGTGGGTCGAGGGTAGGGAGAGGAGGAGTGGTGGGTAAAGGGTAGGGAGAGGAATGGTGGGTCAAGGCTGGAGAGAGGAGTGGGAGGTCAAGGGTAGGGAGAGGAGTGGGAGGTCAAGGGTAGGGAGAGGAGAAGTGGTTGGGATGAGAGAGGGGGTCTTAGGATAAATCATTATATACAGTATGTGCTAATCTGCAAGCCATATTCCTTACATGGACACAACAACAGGGATTACTTTATCATGTTCGTGTATACTTAAGTGGGTACATTGTTTCACTTTCGAATGATACATTTTTAATGAGACTATAAAATGTCTAGAAATTACTAGATATGCTAAGATGGTCACCATACTTTAAAACATAGCAACAAACTTGAGACTGAGGACATGACATTTGCAAATGTTAAAGGCCCTGTGCACATGTGAGAACACAAGGGTATCGGGTGACCGTAGCTGTATGTACTGACTGTACACTAGTGTCTAATTACCGACGGTAGCAAGCTGTGTGTTTATTTTCTGGGATCGATGGTGGTGTCTAATAACTTCTGTTACACCTCATTCGAGACTAGGTCAGATTATCGGCATTAGACGTTTCTTTTTGCGCGAGTCTTCACACCCTTTAAGTCCATTAATGTATCATCTGGATTTAGAAGGAGATTCAGAAGTCTTCCAGTTGCTCTTTCTTGTTTATCAAATTCATTAAAATGTTGGCGGAATCCGCCTCTCGCTTTACCATAACCAGTGATGTGTTAAGTGAAGCTAACCTTGGTCAGCATATATAGCTTAGGCTCTTTTCTTATCATAGACATTCAGCAAGTTTATAAATTTCTCCAGTATATCCTGAGTTTTACTATTATTGCTGTCAAACTTATCCTCTGGACATGAATCATCTGCTGAAGCCAGCTGGTCTGTCACATGTGATCTTTTAGTACTCCCAGGGTCAAATGCTGATCAGCCACTCCCGCACCACTCTTTATACTGTATATGATATCTATATATCTGCTGTGTGTTTGAGAGTGAATCTTATGTGTGTGGGGGGAATCCTCTGGAATTTGTCATAAAAATTCTGACATCTGATCCTGTAGTTAACTCAAAAACAAGGTCATTACATGTGTGTATATGTATATACATCACAGTGAGGGCCACTGAAGTGCCTCTACTGTAGTAGTAGTAGTAGTAGTAGTAGTTTAATATACTGTAGTAGTGGATACGTACTGTAGCCACATCATCATAGCGCTGGTCTCAGGTAGAGAAGGACACCACTGAGAGGTAGTCATCCAGTTACAATTATATATTTGCGGATTAAGAACTGATTACATTTGTCAAGGCATATATAAATAGACATAATACCAAGTGAACTCACCAAAAAGAAATCATTCCTTTTTGTGGAATTAAGTGGAATTAACCAACCTTGGAGATACTTTAAACATAGTCTATGTGTAGAAGAAAAATGCCACTTGTTGTGGTGCAAGTAAGTACAAATTTTGTCTGTCTTTAATTTCGTTCGATAGAAGGATCGGAGAGATTGTTTCTTAAGCAGCAGCACACCATCAGTTTGATTCTCATGGCATAATACTCAGTGCAGGTGGGTGGGCCTCGTGTCTACAGGAGGCCTGGCAATATTGGTCACTTTTGAATCATTTCTGAAAGAGGCCTAGTAGGTGGTAGAAGGAGTTGCTCAGGCAGTGAGATCTCTTTTTGACTTCAAGAGTTAGAGACAAGCAAGGTTGAAAAGTAAATAAAATTGAATATAGATGTGAACAGGAGGCAGGTTTGGGAGAGAAGTTGTCAGTTATCTGCTTTCCCATTACTGAATCATTTCTAGGATATGAACAGTGAAGATGCTATTAACCAATGTTTGGTGTTGAAAGTAATATGAAATAGCTCTAGGATAAGTTGTACGTGTGAGAGACTGGATAGCATTTCCCAAAATGGCGACGCCCGCAGGTTGTAAACAAATGTAAGCCCAGTAATGGATATTGATCTTAACTTTTTGTTTTGGATAATTGTTTTGATAATTTGATTATTTTTTATCTTTTTCTTGTTTTGTTTTTGCATGAAAAACTTATCTTTGATATTTTAAGTGAAAATTACGATATAAGCAATGAATCCTTGTTAGGTCTAAATTAGGTTCTGTTTTTATTATTAAAGCAAGAGTACTGAAACTCCCATATTAGAAAACTAACACCATCTTTATTTTAAGCCCAATAATTAACATTTCTGGATGTCCCCTTCCCCTTCCTCTCCCCTCCACAATAAAAAGAAGAAGAACAAGTTAATCATGATTTCAATATTTTGTAAATTACAAACATCTTGGGAACAAGTTAAAAAGTATTACAATAATTAATGAGCATAAGTCCAGAAAGGTAATTTTAGTGATCGTTGAATTTCTTCTATTTTTGTACAAATTTGATATAGTCTGTTTCTTTTGCTGTAAAATGTAGGCTTTCTTTGTGATTTCGTTTTTGGAAATTTCAGTAACATGCTTTCTTTTTTTTGCATTTAATCTCCTTCAGATCTACCTTCTATTTCACTCTCGTATCACAACTTTGAATTTCCCACATCAGAATGTTTTTTGTCATTTTTGAGGATTCCCTTTCTCTTTATACTTCACGGACAGTGATTAAGATTAAGTTACTAGATCTGCCTCCGTCATCGGGAAGTACTTTCCTTTCATTCTTTAGGCTCGTAAAGAAGGTACGGACATGAAACACAACCTTCCCTTCAATATCATCTTCAAGTTGAAACTCCTTCAGAGCTTGGGGTTAACTTAGAAAATCAGTCCAATATTAAAACTTCTTTTTTTTTCCCCATTTTTTTCTTTTTTTGGAGCAGGTTTTATTTGTCTGTTAAAGCAGGGTTTTACGGAGCCATTTATCAATCTTTCAAGACTGGTATCCCATAATAAGATTTCAAATAGTGAACTGAATAAAAAAAACTATTGAAACTTACCATTTTGTGTTTTGTGCTTGAGTTTATTAGGACTTACATGAATAAGTTCCTGGACAACACAGAATGTTTAGAATGGAATGGAATCATTCAATTTACTTGCAGATTAATTGTCATTTAAGGAAAAAGAATTATTTCAAGTGCCTTGATTGATTGCAGTCTTAGTTGAGTAGTAGTCCTTGAAAGATTTAGAAAAATTTAAAATACTCCTTTCAAAACTATGCTACTTGAATTACCCACATCCAAAAGGAGAACAAGAACTGCACAGGTTTTAATATGTGGTATTGCATACATTTTTATAATGACCATTAAATGATTCATTTAAGATGATTCAAAGATAAATTAAAAACATTCTTTTGGTTAATTGGCTGTGGTTGTTAACTCAATTATGATGTTAATTGGTGGGGTAAAAACTAATTAACCACATCAGAATGAAATTTTCATATCTTTGACTGTTAGTGTAACCATAAGAATGAGTAAGATCATTTTGGACGAAAAAAAAATCACAATCAAGTTCAAATACCCAAGCTGAGTAGTTTGTGGGGGTAGTCCATATATAGGGCACTGAGTGAAATGTGATTCATTTTACCTTGCTATAACAGGACAGTGAAAGTATCAAGAATGTCACAACTCACTTACTTTCTAATTCTGTTTCCATATGTAATGGACACGTAATGGATACGTAAAGATCATTAGACTAAAATTACATTGGATAAACCAGTGAAATTAATCAAAGCAAACAGAAACTTTGTTAACTAAACGAAGTAATTGATTAAGTTTGTCTAGGTTTAACAACTATTGTCACACAAGATAGCTGTGGTTAGTGATGGTGCTTGGATCTCTGTACACTGTAGGATATCTTCATATTTATACTTGTTTATAACTGTGATAATATACATATTAATATACATGATATACATACATTATAGTATACATGATAGTATATGTACTTACATCTACATTATATTCATATACAATATATTAATATGTACATTATACATTATAGTATATACATGATAGTATATACTTATATGCAATATATACATATACAATATATACATATATATTAATATATATTAATGGTTGACCTGCCCATGTGGTATCTAGTATAGAGTTGCCTATATAATGTACAGCGCCATATGGTGGGCTTTGAAAGCATTCTGTAATCTGAACTTGGAAGTACAGACCTTGATCATTGTGTATAACTCTAATGTCCATGCAGATATAATTGTTTACCTATAAAGACAATACTAATTAAAACTAGAATCCTTCTGTTGCATTTATTTTATAAATTTAATAGTTATGTGAAAGTACTTTGAAGTACACTGAGTGTTGTATATATGCAGCACAACTGTAAAATACGGCCAAGTCCTCTGGGAAACGAATGCAATCATTTTGATGAAAGTTTTTAATCCACATCTGGTTATAGTAATTCTTGAGAACAGCTGACATAGTCGACCTTGGCTGTACATACAATACTAAGAAAACTTAAAACAATGTTAAGACCTTGAATGTACCACAATTTAGTGGTACAATGTTAATATCTTAAACCTACCTCAATCTACTTGTACAATGTTAATACCTTCAATGTTCCTCTATCTAGTGGTACAATTTGCTCCCACAAGATTGAAATAAAAAGAAATAGAGTAGGTAGGTACCTGAAAGAATGATCTGTTACTAACAGCAAAAAAAAACTGCAGCAAGAACCAAATTAGGAATGAACTTTTGGAGGATTTCAAATTTCAATGAGGCTTCCAAACTGTAGACATATAATGAACAGAGGATGCAGTGGTATCAGTCCAATTGATTTCTGTGAAATGTGACAAGCTGTTCCATTGAGTTTTAGTTGGTATGGCATATCCATCAGTTAACCACTATTAGTAAACAAGTTTTTTGTTAAACTATTAAAGAAAAGATCGTTTGAAACATATATGTATCCAAAGTTGCAAGCCAAACTAACTTTTTTATACAGCTCAACATATATTATCTAAAAAATTTTTTTTCGTTTTGCACAACTCAGCACAATTGGAACAAACCTTGAATTAGTCCATCACACCCAGTGGGGTCTGTATACAAGTTTATGGGGCTTATTGGCATGCTGTGGAGCATTTTAGTACCATCATGTTATTTTGATACAAAGATCTGCCACTGGTTAAGGTCACATTACATATACATATGTCATTTACATATACATTTACAGATTACAACAGTAAGACCTTACTGTATGACAGCACCCTCTAATCAAATGCTGGATCTAGCGTCATTAAAGTCACATATTTTATGATGTGGGTCATGTACAGGCCGTCCACATATGCCTTGGATCGACAACTTAACCAAATGGTCCGGTCGTTCTGCAAACCAGCTGATTGAAGATGGCAGACGTCAGATTAATATTAATAATTAAGTGCTGTGAACCTCATAATGTGTATAATCTTCGGAGAGTTCGACGGGCCAATTTGGCTTATGACTATTGATTAAGCATAGAGTACAATACACATGTTGAAGTAGACTCAACATGCACTCATAGTACTCAGAATTTTTCTTTCTTTAAATTTTACTTTGTAACAAAGATGTTAACAGCCACCACCTCTGCCCCCCCATAAAACCTGTCCCCCTCAAAAGAAAGAAAGAAAAACAAACAAGAAATCTTTGCGTGGATGTAGCGAGATAAGCATCAATGGACGAAGACCTGAAAGGAGCTGCATATATTTTGCATGTTTATCACTAACCCAGCACCACCATTTATCCAGCCACAACATTATAGTGACTGTACAACAATGTGTAGTCTGCCCCATGTAACCTGTACCATCTAGACTCGGTAATATTTATTTCTAGAAACAATCAAAAGTTTGTTCTCTCTATGAAGTTTAATTCTGTACCTCCAGATGGGAAGTTACGCCTCAGAATTATTTCCTGGTTCTGCCAAGTTCCGCTTCACGCCACATATTAGTTCGGTCGATCTCTTTCGTTAAGCGTTAAGTCGTTGTCCTCTCGATGACTTCCATAATTTCCAGAACAAACGGATGAAATCTAAAGATGACAAAATGCTGAACACTTATTCATGCATATCTTTTGTCTAGACTCTTTGTCATGCTTTAACCCAGGATTAATAAACAAAATAAGTGAAAAAATTCCAAAATATGAAAGTTAAGTCAGTCTAAACCAACATTTTGGTAGTTTGTCAGTAGTCAGTAAAGAGAGTTAGACACGAATCATGGAAGATGAGTTTTAGTGCTAAATAATGTTGAAAATTTGGTCATGATCAGATAAAGTGGGTATTTCACTAGTTCTGTCAGTAAGTCTAATACAGTTGTCAAGCAACAGTGATTCTTGACGTTTAGCTTAAATATCATAATGGGATTAGGATTAGCATTGTTAAAAACTCATAGTTAATCTATTTGAATGGCCAAGAAAACAACAACAACAACAACAAATAAGCAATTTATAGACAATAAACTATTTTCCGTTCAAAATTTGGTTGTAATTTCCCACTCTGTTTTCAATTAGTGGTTGTCTAAAAATTAATAATATTTCTGATTTCGACTCCAGACTGTCTGTCAAGTGACAAAGGTCTCCTGATAGGATGTTTACTGAACTCAACTTTCTTGATTCACATAAAATGTACAATTTTATTGATAATTTGTTCAGCATATGCAATATTAATTGCCATGGTGAACATTTTAATCATATAAACATATGTGTTTACCATTCTTAGTGATCCACACCAATGGGGATCTGATCTTTTTGTAATCATGAAATGGTTGGGTGACTAATTCATCTTTTCCACTTTTTAATTTAAAATCACATATGGTTTAAGTAGTGCTTTTGTAAACTTGAAGATCATACTGTCAAAAATGCTTAAGGTTATTTTTGAATAGCGCCCTCAATTTGATGGCATCATTTGCTTGCAGGGAAATGACTGCTATTGGCCTTATTTTTGAAGAAAAAAGTTATACTTTGTGCTGGTTTGAAGTTGCCTGCAAAAGTCATCCTTCACTGTACAAGAGTACAACAAGCAATTGATTAAGGTTACATCAGGTTTGCTGTTTGCTACATATCAAGTGTGAATATGCACAGTGACATTGGTAATTGCTGATTTAGGTCAGGCCTTGGTGAATTAGGTGAATGAATATTCAGTTTGTTGCAACCAATCAAACTCAATTGCATCAAGTTGTTTTAATATAAGGAAACAACTGAAAAGGGTGGTATTTGTGACTTGTTTGTCCTCACTGGCCAAAGGACGGGTAAGACAGCTTGCTCCCTGTAATTGCTCTGCTCAAAAAAAAGAATACTGCAAATTTACAGGTTTTATATCGTTTATTCATTTATCAAGGTACCCACACAATGACACTATCCGGAACAATGTTATGATTACATGGGCACCATCCCAATGTGAGGGGACAGCAGAATGGAGAGTGTGTCAGTACAGTGCTACCTTTCAAAGATCATGTGATCACATACTGTAACTAGTGCACAGCTTATCTCTCACCTACATTTGACCTGATCAGGTGTAGCATGTATTTATTCCCTTTCCAAGGGACTTTTGATACCCCTCAATTTAACATCCCCATGATTACATGGTTACAGTCTCGATATGAGGGGACTGTGGTTAAAGAGTTGATCAACTTGTTTGGTTTTTCTTGCCCAGGCTGTATCTTGGGTGACATTTCTTAAAAAGTATCCCAGTACAGTGCAGAATGTATTTGTCTTTTGAATGGACTCACGATACTTCACGTTGATGTCAACACATTCATGATCACGATATTTCAGTCATAATTCCTAAAGTGGAAATTAACCAGTTAGCATTTCTAAGAAGTGGGGGTCAAAGTGATACAGCATTTTGGAAATTCATTTGTTTCCAAGAAAAAACATGTGCAAACGTGATATTTTCAATTACCCGGCTTAAATGTGGCATTTGTTTTTCAACTAACTGGCTTTAATACTTAGAAATTCCAAAAACATTTCCTCTCTCCACTTCAGCATAATGAATGTCTTTTCTATTTTTTTATTGGCAAAAATGGTTGAATTTGCCTTATGTCATCAAACTTTGATTTTGACTGAGCTACACCAGTTAGTAGTCTTGGTAAAATATTAGCCAAGAATTGACAATCCGAGCCAAACAGATGCTTTTATAATTGAGGACATGAAGGGGGACTTACGCAGTAGAGTTGGTAAAATGTACAAAGTGGTATTTGGGTCTGCTGTAAAATGTAAGCCTGAAATCTATATTCTGATTGACTCAAAATACCACAGGCACAGAAGCATAGCTGGAATGGAAGTATACCCCAGCAGGGGTGTGCACTATACGCTAATGGGTTGTAACCAGTCAGAATGTAGAAATATGCTAGGAATGTTCACTCAGTATTGAAAAATTTCAAGAATGTAGAATATGAATCATGGGGGGAGCAAGCGAGGTCAATGTGAACAGGGACTTGTGTTATTGTGTTAATTGATAATGAGAAATGGTGAGGCCCTCTGTCAGGCTCCTTATCAATTAAAGCAGCCCAGGGCTTCGTGGTGCCCTGGTTAAAAGAAAGGCTGTTCAGAAGTTAAAGAACGGGAGGGAAAAGCTCTCTTGCAATTATGAAATTAAAATTTCTGTTAATATTAAATTATTCCCAGCTGCATTAAATTTCAGATAATTTTTCCCAAGAGAATAATAGTCAGACTGGAAAAACACAAGATTACTTTGTTTATTCATTTGATCTGCAAATCCCTTGTTTTGTAGAAACATCTATTGAGAATTGTTAATAACATGATGGCTGGGGAAAATAACTGCTCAGTGTGTAAAATTATAATTCTGTGTGAATTATTCACGTCATAGGGCAGTATAATTGTGTTATAACAATATCATTCTCACATTTAGAAGTCCAGATGAGGAAAACGTGTCTTAATGTATTCTTTAGTGTTGGTTCAAAAGACTGGAAATATTGTATTTTTACACTTTTCTAAATTGTTGTGGTGAAAAGGAGGCATTATTTAAAAAATGAAGGAAGTTGATATGCAGATATTTCAGTCACATATTGACCTAAATTTGTATTAGTTTTAATCCGAAAAAAATATACTAGAAAGTTAAAATTATGGTCACATATCCCACAAAGTTAGAATTCAGTTTACCATCACCAACCCAAGTTCCAGAACTGATTCATTTTAAATTGTGTAAACTAACTCCTCCTTGACAGTGTTTGCCTTGGGGGGTCAGATTTTCCAGGAAAAGCATTTGATCAATTGTATAAATTTTTAGCTACAATTTGTGGCAGTTGCCACCAGTACTAACAACCATTAACATCACATCGCACAGTTCACAATTGTTCAGTCCATAGCATTATTATTGTAGCGTGCGTGCGTCTGTGCGTGTGTGCTACAATATTGGCTTTTCTTGCCAAGTGAACGATACCTGCATGACTGGACGTTTAAATTCAAGTTACATATAGTCTCCGTACATTTGCAGTTTCAGAGGCTAGCTGCGTAGGCAACTTATTCTGAGCCTGCAGTCACGGCGTTCACAAGCTCCCTCACTTTGTAGGTACCTACAATATGGCTATACTCCCTGGTATGTTGTCCGCCCAACAAATAACACCATGAGGCAACCGAAAAGTTCTTCCTAATACTGCAAGCACTCCACACACGCACACTACAATACTGCATATTTGCAGGCAAATGCAGTTCTACTTGAAAATTGGATACACTTATGACAGACAGCTGTAATTTAAGCTAGTGTACACTAGGCCACTTCAACTGACAACTGTATCATCAATAATTCAAATGTGCATTACGATAATGGCATAGGGCATGGCTGTTTAAACATGTTGCACATGACATGAAGTTAAGGTACATATGAAGGTAGTGGAGGTATATATATATATATGGAGGTCTATTACACTAAAGATCACTGTAGTTTCTACATAAATAGGAAGATAAATCACTCTCATAATATGTATGTATACTAGTGAGAGTAAACAACACATTTTATCATAAAAATCAATAAAATGTTGTCTGTTCCCCTCCACCTACACCCCACATCTCTTTCTAGTTTGTTCAAATTTACATATGATACTATCTTTTAGGATGTATAAATCGATTGGTTTTGATGGGAAAACTAACAACTTTACAAAACAAATTTTGAAAGAAGAAAGAACATTTTTACTTTAAATTACACAAAGATGTTATGTGGATAATTTCCCTGTCACTTTTCTTGTTGTGGATTAAATTTTAAAAATAAGTTCATTGTTCATCTGAGCCAATTTTCCAGTCAGGACCTCCATACTGGTCAGCCAACTGTTATGTAGTCAAACTAATATTTTAGCTATGATCAGAACATTTGTATTCTTGAGATATTTTCACCTTCCATCTGGGTAATTTCCAAGTTTTATTGTCGCTAATACCAGTGTAGAAAAGGTTACAATGTGAACGATGTCAATGCCCCCTCCCACAGTCCCACCCCCCCCCCATTTGGTAAAGTTGATGAAGTACTAGTAGTAACTATGTAAACTTGAAGCCATAAAAATGTCATAAGCTATCTATACTCTGTCCATGATGAGAAGGGAGAATAGCCTCCATATGTTATTGATGGCGTTGCTATGAAATCATCCTACTGAGATGGTCAGGCTGTTACTTAACTGTTGCTAAGATGTGAATATGTTTCGGAGAAACTCCAAAGGTCAAAGCTGGAGTGCCTGTTGAGGTGAACATCTGTTGGTGAATGTTTATTTTAAAAACAATATGAAAACTTGAGTTAAGTTTTCTTCATTTTGACTACATAATTGTTATGTCAATAGAGCGGAGATCATTGAACCATCCAAAAACAGTTGAAGGTTTATTTAAGAAGATTGTCTATCTATGAAAGGAATGATGCATTGGCATCGAAAGAGAATACAGGAAACTGTATACATTGGCAGTATTTTCTGTTTGGCTTGCCCATCTAATGTCGAAAACATGGAATTTAGCAGTATATATAGTTATATTAACAAAGAAATTTACCCCCTGGACATTTAAATTATTCTTAATCACACCCCGACAGAACTGATAATTTTAATATATGTGTCTGAAAGAAAAACAAATATGAACCAAAACCATTGTCAGGATTTTAATAGTCAACAGTATCGGCCCCAAACATGTAATAGAAAGTGAAATAATGGTCACCCGTGCTTCTTCGACTTAAACATGCACTTAACCACCACTCTCAGGGTATGTTTTTTTTTCTCAGCGAGACATATAATTGTCTAATTTAACAGTCCCCTATATGGAAGCTTAAACGTGCCATCAACATAAGAAAAACTTTGCCCCATAAGTTGACATTTTGCAGTAAATTGTTTAGATAACAAGATAATATCTTATCAGTTGGAATGAAGAGAACAATTAAACATTTTGCAGAAAAATGTTGAATTGACGAGATACGTTAAGTTGTCAATTAAAACTTTTACAGAAAATTGTTCAATTGCTCAGATGGAATCAAGTGAAAAATTAAACATTTTGCAGAAAAATGTTGAATTGACAAGATACTATAAGTTGTCAATTAAACATTTGCAGAAAATTGTTTAATTGCTCACTTAAAGCAATCCAACTGAGCAATCCAACATTTATCTGATTTTTGATAAGTTATTATCTTGTTATCTAAACAATTGTACTGAAAAATGTTGACTTATTGGGGCAAAGTTTTCTTATGTTGATGGCACTTTGAAGCTTCCGTACCTCTATGTCTGGAAATAATTTGGGAGCTGCAGAACCAGCAGGGAGGTATTTTGGAACCTTTTAATACTTTGTAGCAAGCATGCTCAAATATAGGGCTAAGCCTATTAATACCGATCCTCACCTTTAAGAGGTTTCTCCAAAAGGCATGCATTCTGCACCTATTAATCATTCTCATCATGAAAATTATAGAAGCAGATATTCAACATGAACTTGTTTATAAAGTCAATAGTTTTAAACATTCAAATCTTATTAACTTTTATAATGAACCTGTTTATAAATTCAATAGCTTTAACATTCAAATCTCATTAACTTTTATAATTCAAACATTCATGGTGTCTAGAAGAATTCTAGGTCGGAACTCTCCATAGCGATACCTAATTAGGTTTTGCAATTACATTTCTGCATTTTATGTAAATGACTGTTTTCAAATCAAAATTGTCTGGAAAGTTTTGTTATTCATTCTTGTAGAATGCAGTAAGAAAAATAATATTTTAAATTAACATGAAAAATGAGAAAGATTATAGAGAAAAGTGTTTCAGAATTCCATGAAAAATATTTAGAAGCTATTCAGTTAGCTAATAATTGACATTTGAAGTTTGAAAAGGAAAACAGCAAAACTTGTTGAAGTGACTTTCCCAGGAAATTATTATCAAACCCTACAGCAAAACTGCAGTGTGGTTTCAATGATGCTACATGAATAATCTTTTATGAATGTGACACACTGGGCTGTAGCATATAGCCAGGATGAACAACATACTTCAATCTAAACAGTACAGCAAAAAGCATTGTCATATGACAAACGATATTCACATTGGCAGCTGATGACCGAGATGGAAACTTATCTTGTATTCAGCATACAGATTGATCTCTACCAAAGACAACAAGCTTGCTCTACTCAATGTGGTACACCAACAAGCACGATAAGCAGGTGCCGGTGATTTTTACACCCTGGTCCCAAAGACTGCGTCTAAAGCATCTAACAGTTAATTTTTGTAAACGGTGGCTGGTGATTTCCCCACATTACTACATCCAAACCTGAAGTTGTTATTTGGCACTGAATCTCAACATTTTTGAAATATGATGGAAAACTTCAACAAAAGAAGCAAAGATATAATACCGATGATTCACAATGATATCGTCAATTCCAATAGCAACGTATGTACAAACAAAACAACGTTTCATTAAACACCTTTGTGCACGGGCAAGTATGCAACGACGTACTTGGCAACTCCAAAAAATAGCGACACACTTAAGTCAATGGAGATTTGGTCGAGGCTTTTGACTCTTACTACAGATGCCCTTAATCTAATTTCCAATTGCCATCAGCCTCTCCTATTCTAATGAGACGTAACGCATATATGTTATC
Source organism: Apostichopus parvimensis (assembly GCA_000934455.1). Classification (NCBI taxonomy): domain Eukaryota; kingdom Metazoa; phylum Echinodermata; class Holothuroidea; order Aspidochirotida; family Stichopodidae; genus Apostichopus; species Apostichopus parvimensis. The sequence continues at coordinate 13,621 of KN895416.1, forward strand.
TAATAAAAGCTGTTCTGTGGGAGATACAGTAGATTATAAAACAAGGTTTCCACAATTTGACCCCTGGTGACTCCAACTGACATTTGACCTCAACAAAAACAAGAGGCTTCTTGTACTTAACGTGTCACAACTATATATGCTAAATATGAGATTGGTCCAAGCTTCCCTTCTTGAGATATCTTGTTTACAAGGTTTGCACAATTTGACCCCTGGTGACCCCAAATGACCTTCGACCTCCCCAAAAGCAATGGCTTCTTCTACTCAATGTGGTACTCCTACATACCAAATATGAGATTGGTCCCAACGCTTCCCTTCTTGAGATATTGTGTTTACAAGCAAGGTGTCACACACACACGCATACACACACACGCACATCTGTCTGCATGACTACAATGGTTACAATTATCATCAAAACCAAAAAGGAGTGTATTTTATATAGTTTCAACCTATCTTATTCATTAATACATGATCAGTTCTGCATTATATTACAGTGTATACATCTCTATAGGTTCCAATTTACCCATCATACCATCGAGGCAGAAAATCATTCCTTAAATAGATGTTGCTCATTCTTCTGTTTTCTCCTCAGTTTTCCATGCAACAAAATTTAATCAAGCAAGATATGAAGATAGCCTGTAAACATTTATTTCCATATGGTGACTGCTCTTTCCATCAGAACACCACATAGTTATGCAAACACTTTGTTAGTATGCTAGAAACAAAATAACTGAATGAATGAATAAATAAATAAAAAATAACAAGAAAAAAAGAAACCGACCGGAGGATTGAGTTAAATTCTAAGAATAGCCGCTAACATCGTGTTACCGGTAGTCATTAATGAGTAATGCAGTCTTTATAGCATCATACTATATGATCACATGATAATTTGCTCACTCGGCTGGTGGCCATTTTGTCAGAGTTCTTTAATTGGATGATAGCCAGTTTTGTCAATTTCACAGTTTCCAGTGTCATACTCGTCTCCATTTTTGAGTTGCAAGAAAAGTTGAGTTTTGTAACCTGGATCTTTTGTTTTTGTATATTTTTTATGAATGTCATTCCTGCATTAAACCTGTTCTCCAGTTGTCAGAGGTTGAGCGAGGGGGCGTGGGGGAGGGGGCAGGGAAATGCTGCGTTACTGAGAGATCTTTAATTACTTTGGATTTATCAGTGTAAAATTCACGTCTTCCATAATAGTCACAGGATTTAGTCAAGTGCTAAAGCAGTTCATGACAGGTTAAGCACAAGCCAAGAGTTTTGGAGTTATTAATAGAAATGACTTCACAAGGGAAGACTATAATTAAGGGCTATATCTGATATTGTATTTATGAAATAAAAGTCTAGACACTGAATGTCCTATAATAAACTATTTCTCTATATTGCTTTGATATTAATGTTTTAGTCCTTGCCAGAGGAATAAATCAATAATAATAATAATGATACTAATTGTTTCATTGTCTCATTTTCAAATTACCATTTATTCTCACAAGATGAAATTATTATTATACATGTACAGTCGTCACCGAAATCACAGTAAAGTAGTACCAGCACCTTGAAACAACAAATTCATACTCGAATGTAAATAATTATTTTGAAAACAAGAGATGTAATCATCAATTATGTAGTCTCAAGAGGAAAGAGATTTATTGAAAGTTTCAATGGTTTGTAGACTCCAAACTTTATTTATGATACTTGTAATTTCTGTCATTTAAAAATTGTCTCATATTCCAATTATACTTACAGATTTATATTAGACTATTCTTATACTGGAATTAAAATTGAAATAAATTCCAATTATATAGTCTCATGTAGAATTCTGTATAGATTGTGTAGCTAAAATGTTAAAGATCAGTTTGTAGGCAAGGAAAGAAATGAAGATGCATGTCACATTGCTTCCTTACAACTCAGTAATAACAAAAAAAGAAGACCAACAAAAATGATCTACATACTTCTCTTTTTTTGGGGGTTACTTTTGCCTTAAGCAGGCATCCTATGCAGTCAAGTTGGCATGCATATTTTTTTGTGTATGTGTGTGTGTATATGACACCCTAGCTTGTAAACACAATATCTCAAGATAGGTAACCTCTGCAATTATCATATGTGGCATGTGGCTTCCCCCTAAATAGTACAAGAATCCTATTTTTGGGGGTGGAGGTCAAATGTCATTTGGGGTCAGCAGAAAGCAAAGTGTGAAAATCTCAAAAATGCTCTCCAAGAAAATCTCCAAGAACCTTAACATCAAAGGAGTTCATATGCATGACAGGATAGCCTTACTTTGTGTGAAGTTTTTACACAATTTGGTGTAGGTCAGAGTTCAGTTAAGGTCAACAGGGGTCAAACTTGAAATCCTTGTAAACATGACATCTCCAGATAGGAAACTTTATTGATTTTTGCATAGACATGAACTTTGTACACATGATATCACAGGATAGGTTACATCACATAGCTCATATATGGCGTCCTTTCTTACAGTGAGTAAAAGAATCCTATTATTTTGGGTGGACGTTAAAGGTCATTTGGGGTCAGCAGAGGTCCAAATGGTCAACATCAAAAGTACATTATCTTGAAAACTTTACCTTCAAGGGATTATACATGCATCGTAGATAACCCAAATGATAAATGAATTTACTCCACAAGTTGGTATAGGTGAAAGCTCATTTAAAGTTTGCAGAAGTCAACCTCTACGAAAGTTCAAAAGGTCAGGTTGCAATGAAGATAGGAAATGTATGCTGATTGACTTCCCCATATGTAGTAGAACATCCTTGCTGTTCTAGGTGGAGGTCAAAGATCGGCTTAGGTACGTGCAGTATGAGCTTCAGCCAGGGTTAGTGTGCATACTGCTCTTGTGCTGCATATGTAATGTATTTAAATGCAAGTAAACACTGACAGGGGTTTCCCTCTGGTTATTAATGCTAATAACACATTGTTAAAATTGTAATGGTTTTGTGAAATAAAATTTCTTATAAGTTAAAAAGAAATTCATAATTTATGCAACAGAGGACAGAACATGGTTTAAGAGCATCTGAATGTGTCAGCTGCATTTTGTGCTGAACTTACTGGGATCTTTGTAACTATAAATTCAGATTAGTTTTAAAAAGTAACTTTTGGAATGCAAGATTGAAACTCAAATGATATTCTGGTCAAATTATGTCTTCCAAATTCAATCAAGCTGCTACTTTTGTAAATCGTTTCAAGTTGCCCAGCTTTTACTAATACTGGATGGCCTCCGGTCTTGGAAGATAATCACTTTGAGTTTAGGGTGGTGACAGATTCTGATACACAGGGACCATTGATTAATACTAGTAAAAGGGCCTTGACGTTTGGTACCAGCATACCAATATACCACCCATCCATGTTTTGTCTCTTGATCCTCGAGGCCAGCTGAAAATTACCTCTGATCCCATAACAACGCTGCTAACTGTAAAAAAAATGTTGGTCAAATATTTCTTTAAAGTGTCACCATTTTGCGTATTTCATTTTTTGAAGCTGTCATCGACAGTAACAAATTGGATGTTTCCATGAAAAGCATTCCTTGGGGCGGGGACTTTGCATAGCATAACAAACTTTGTAGGTCGTTTTGTAACCCATGATGGGATAGCAAAGTACATGGACTACTCCTCCTCCTCACAAGATGAAAGCCTGTATGTTGTGTTCATGATCACAAAAGTATAGTAACAGGAACATGGATAACTTGCTCGTAAACCTGCTGAAATCCTCATGAAACATTGAAAGCATTATTAAATTTAAATTAGCAACTTTTCGTTGGTTGATCCCAATCTCATTGGCGGAGCTAGGGGTATTGGTCAGGGGGGCGAGAATGGTCTGTAGGGCGCTTTCGACACTATCTATAAATAGGTATCATGGCCATTTGTGACAACTCGGAAGTTAGAGCATTTTGTCAGAAAATTACACCAACAAAATGTGACAAATGTCAATGGGTAGATGAGAGCGCAATAAAAAAGTCAACAATCGTGAATAAGTAAAAAGTGGTAAAAAGCTGAAAAGGGCGCCAGCAGTCCATTTGAGTCTGTCAGGGGGGGGGGCATCCACCCCCCCTGACTGTATGGACGCTCCGCCACTGCCCGAACTGTAACTTGATGATGAACGTGTTGCTCTCTTTAACAGCTGTGGACTTCTCCATGATCGTCTTGGAAATTTAGCAAAAGTACTGAAATTGAGGTGGCAACTTAGTAGATGATTTTCACCAACCTTGAATATCATCAAACATGATTTAATGAATCTTACTATATTATCCTAAAACAAAAAAAGTTTCACCCCCCCAGAACTTTTTTCACACGAGGTAGTTAAAGTGAGAAAAAAAGAAGCAACTTGGAAATCGTGTATTTTGAAAGTTTTCAGAAAGGGAAAGAAATATTCTTGTAATTTAAATTGTATGTATGTCCAGCAATTTTTGGTGATATTCCATTTAACATCTACGGTCACCAATTAAGCAAGACAGTCTTTTCTTCTTGCATTTTTGTGCCTTTTTTTAAACCATAATATTGTCCCACTTCCACCTCCGTTGTCCGTCCTCTTAAATCTCATTTCAAAGTGAGCACAGATTTCAATCATTTAGCTACTACTGTACCCTAGATAAACCTTCATTCCCCTGTCAGATAATCCATCTTTTATACTACACCTGTTCTTTTTCACTCTCGACCCTCATCTGACTGTAATGTGTATTTTGCATCTTTTGTGTTGAGGTGATAGACTGCGAAATGTATTGATTTCTATTTTCCCAGAGTATTTTGATTCTTTCCACCATCTTACATAATCCCGCCCCTCCTCTGATGAATAGGGATTTAACTTTTTGACCCAATTTGGACACTCTACAATCTGTGAAGCTGTGAGTTATATACACACACACACAGAGAACAAAGAAGTCAAGTTCTACTGTAGCCTTGGGCAGACATTAACCACCCAAGGATATATGGACACACGCTACACCCATATATGGAAGTAGTACAAAGTGCAAAACTCTTTGTGGAGAAATTTTGAGCCTTAATTGCTGCAGCCAATTCATTAGTGTAAATTGGCTTTGTTTGAATTTCCCAAATCTGTAAAATACAAACAAAAAAAAGAGCAAGGGGAGGGGATGTGGAAAAAAATATGATAAAAAAAAAAAATCAGTTTTGGATCTCTCATCCTTTGTGTTAGGAATGACCTTATTTAAACTTGAAGAAAAAAGCCATAAATGTTAAACTTTAATTGAAGAAAGAAAAATCGATTGGTTTGATATATATATTTCCTCTCAAACTTGAAAGATACTACTTTAGTGTTAATTCATGATGATTTTTTTATTCTATATTGTGTGTGTTTTTGTAATTAGCAGTAGCTAAAACAAAGGCTTGCAGTTTTCAAATGTGGTATGTGCATCTTCAGTCATGATTAGGAACAAAGCCTATTCAGGAGAGTATAGGGTGGTGGTGCTGTTGGGCGGACAGGAAATTCAAATATTAAGTAGTTTTAATCGTTTCAAATTAAATATCTTGTCATCAACATTGATACAAAAATCAGATTATATCAATGCGAGAATTGTTTTGTCTGTGCTACAAAGGCTGTCAATGCAATTTTAGACTATGCACTAGTATTTGGTGTACGCATGTGTCTTGCCATAGATTCAGAGAACAATTTTTTTTTCATAACTAACATTGCCGTTTTCGTAACTTCTTATTATTACAGAGTATGGCCAAGTAATTATTTGGTACTACTTGTTGCTATATATCTGTAATATTTCATTCCACACTTGTAAGCAAAATATACATATGTTACAAAGGACTGTATTCCTAATGAAAACATAACAAAGGCATATTAAAATTTAAAATTTTTAATTATTTTTATATCTATTTTATATATATTATATATATAAAAAGAATCAAACAAAATTATACTTTGGAACACTTGCATATTCTGACTATTATTCAAACTAATATGTATACTCTGTAAGAAAGCTACTTGTAACCCTGCTAAAACAAAAATCAATATTGACACAGCTTTGTTTGGATGAAACAAGTTTACAGTACCCCTTATCATCATGTGTTCAGTCATGAATTAATTTATTCCTCTGCCACAGTATATCCCTGCATCCTTTGTTTACTATATATGTACTAGAGAATATATATATATATTTATGCATACATATATACTACTGGTAAAGGTAATTGCTGCCAATTGTCCTTTAAGAACAAAAGGATCATTGATAGCTCCCTTTGTAGTTGTTCCAGTTGCAAAATTTTATACCAGGGTATCTGATTCCCTTTGTTCAACCCAAAAACTAAACCCCCCATATCTCCTGCCGACATTGGTCAGATGTGTCTCAGACACCATGTTACTATAGCAACTGTTAGTAATATATGCCCTATTCCAAGATTTCAATTAGTGTGAGGTTGCTGACTGTGTGCATGTGTGTATGTTCTCATGCAGTGTATGAGATCTCGGCACATGTGCGGTCGGTCGGCAAGAGATTCTGATTTAGCTATTGGAGAAACTTGTGCACAGATTTGAGCATTCTTCTGCCTACCCTGTGTGTGTGTGTGTGTACTACGGCAGTCTATGGTGACTTTCATGTGTACAAGGAAATCATGCTGGCAGTCTTATACTTATATAGGTTTGACCAAATACACACACATTAGTAACAATACAGTTTGTGTAATAGAAGTGAGAGAGAGGGATAGAGCAAAGACTTTCTCTTAATACACAGTTTAACCTACCAGTGCAAAATAATCTCTATGTTTGTGTAAGTCTCCAACCTTTGTACTCACTGCAAGCTGTGTGTTTTAATTATGAGAATGGAACGAAGCTGCATGCAGTTTTCACTCTCATAACATCATCATCATCATCACCATCATCTCTGTGTTGCAGGGAATATGTGCAATAGTAGTAGAGTGTAATCCAGTACTGCTGACAGGCAGCGAGCAGCAGCTTTTACTAAGTTGATGAGAAACAGTCAGAGGCAGCAGGCATTTTGTGGTTTGTTGTGAGAGGAGGATTGGAAACAAAGACCATAGGAGCCAGGAAAAGTAGCAGGATAGATGTGAAGAAGGATATATAGAGCTTATTGATGCATGCATGCAGGTTATAAGGACAGTATTTTACCACCTCCTCTACTACCAGTATTTGTATATTTATTTCTTTGTAAAGGAAAAGACAGGAAGTATACTCTATTGATTACTTTGAGATAAGATTGAAGATTTATACAGCAGCTATTTAGCCACAATTTGCTGGTGCATGTTAGAATATAGCACATCCGACTGTACAGTGCCATGCTGTACAAGCGTTAATTCAACTCCATTGCACTATATAGCGAAGGTCAAGTCTCGGATTGTTCTGTCGTAGTTCTTCTGTGGACGGGAATTTCAACGGATGCACGTCCTTGGATTCAGATTTCTCTCCGACATTAAACCTGAAATCTGGAAAACATATTCTCCACTTAGGATGACCCTGGCAACCGCTGAAGCGAAATAAACATCGGGATTTTTTCAGATGTGGATTGATATATGGGCAGATTCCAAAAACAACGTAGCATCGACTGACTGACTAGCAACGTCAGGACTGACTGCTAGGCCTTGTGCACGCTGCAGACGTTATAGATAGTTCAAATTCAAACATCGATAGCGATATCACATGTGGTTATCTGTAGGAAGTACAACAGCACTACTGTATCCTGTTCATGTCCCTTATGGGTTAAGGTTGTGATCGATAATTAGATAAATGGAAAGATTAAACACTATAACAGACTACCGCACCAACTAGATCGAGAGAGAGATTTCATTTTACAAAGCAGTACGTAGCCGATATTGTTGGAATCTATTCAACTTTCATTGTTCTGTGGCCATTGTATTTTTTTGCTGAGAGTCTTGTCTTGGCTTTGGGACAACGTACCGGATTGAGTTCATAATGAACTGGTGCCTGTGATTGTATATATGATCACTGTTATTTTGTATGTGATAGTATAGATATGTTATATAATTCGAATTAATTCTTGGAGCATAATTCGGTGGTACATGGCTAGACTGCTTAAGACGTTGCTGCACTAGTCATCGTTAATTTTGGACAAATAAAGGATACGATACATCTTTCCTTGGTTTCTTGAGGAAGAACAAATATTTGATCAACATTTCTGTCATGCTTGAGTAAATTGATAAATATTGTGAAATCTGTCCATCCAGCGACTCGGAGTAAACACGTTCGTTCATCCGTGTCTGTTCATATAGGTGAATATATTTCTAGTTGGTTCTTCCAAGTCGGTCATTGAATTTTTGAGAAGAGAGGACAGTGAAGGGAGGTCATTATTGATCCATTATTCGCCATCGGGGAGAGAGTTTTCCGCACCAGCGGGAAACTTGAGCAGTTTGAGATGATGAGTAATTTGAATATGAAAGACTTGAAGATTCCGGGTATGGCATCGTTAGCGGCCAAAAATAAGGGTGTTAATCCTCTGGGCTTGGCGATGATTTCCCCATTGACTAGTGTGCAGAACATTCAGAATCCTTTATTACAGATGTTAGCATTGAAGAATGAAGTTTCAAAGGTATGTTTGTTTGGGTTTATATCGTTATATGTAGAAAATACATATATAGCCTACATATAGGCCTATATATACTGTTTCTTATGTTAAAAGGCATATTTAAGACATGTGTGATGACGATAAATACATTTATTTATTAGGGGTATCGACAAAGTTCAACTGAAGTTGTCTTTTCTTCGACAATTAAACATATTTATTCAAATAATTAAAAATATGAGGATGTGAAGCGCCGTTCTCAAAATCATTTGAGAACGACAAAACAACGTTGTTGCATTAAAGCACCCCTCATAAATAAATGGACCAATCCAATAGAGGAAATCAGAGACTTTGATCCATATTGAGGGGGCAAGGGATACGATAGCTGCGACCATGATAGCTTAAAATGTACTAAGTACTGCCAAGGCCATACATCACATAGAGTATCTGATCAGAACATGTGCATCACTTTTTACTTTCATGAATAATGCGTTAAAACTATTGTATTCAAATGGTAATATTAGCTCTGTAACATATGTAGACTTACTAGACCTCACTGATTCAATCCCCTGCCCATCTACCACCAGGTCTGCTCTCATTAATTTCCTCATACAGTTTACATGTCACTTACTATAAAGACCCCAATACCTCATTAAAGAATATTCCCCATCATACGTACATACGTACATACACACGTACATACATACATACACAGATTATAGGTTTCATAGCTATTAATTTTATCATCAATTGGTATCAATTTCATGAAAGTGAAGAGATTAATTTTGAGGTACAAAGTACACGAAGATTCTTCTAGTGCAACTGCTAGCTGTGACCAACTGCAACAATTCATGGATGGATGTAAGTTTCTCCCATACATATAGTCCCCTAATGTGTCATTAAAATATTCCTTTGTATCTTGATAATCTGCCTAATATTCCTACATGGCCCTCCTTAATCTACCTGTCTCTATCTCACGGATCATTCAGGGGGTGTGGGGAAGGGGGAGGGGGAGGGGGGTTGCTAACTCTGTACTTTATGTATCATGGTTACTATAGCCATTATGTCAGGGTAATACTTTGCATGTTATACTTCCAGGATGATAATACTATATATAGCATAGCAGTATTACAATTGCCCTATGACATCATAGTTCTGTGTATATATATCCTGTATTAAGTAATACATGATATATTCACATAGTATACATACAGCTCTATACACACACTAACACTGCTGCACATGTTGCGTTTATTGTTTACTTTGATGTGGAAATTTTCTTTCACTTCACAACTGATTTAGTGGAACTTAGCCAACATTTACACCATAGTGTACATATATGCATGACAAAAACAAAGGGGGAATTTGGGGGGAATGGGGCTTATATAGTGAAATTGGATTGATTGAAACTCAAAAAGTCTAATACAATGTGTTAAAAATTGGATAATTGTTCACAGTACTCAGTAAACACATGGTACATAGTACACGCGTAAAGCTGGAAATAGAAAGTAGAAGTTTGACGGGTCTTTTATTTCAAAGTGTAAGTGACAGAGATAGATATTGTTATTTTGTGCAAGGTTATATCCAGTCTTCCTCCATACAGTCTTCTTTATACAGTGAAAGAACATGTACTAGAATGTACTAAACTGTATGAACTAACAGAGAAACACTACAATGCACTTGAAGAAGAGCCTAGAGTACTCAGTGCTGAGTAAATAAAATCAAAGAGATGGATTGTCAAAAGACGATCAATGCCATAGGAAATGATTCAGATAACTCATTTCCTTTCTGAAGTAAACGATTGTAATCACAACGAAAAGTCCAAGCTTTGTATGGAGTGTTATGGAGTGTTAATATCCTCATCGTAAATTATAGCATTATATGGTATATGTTTATGACCTCTCATTTGTACTGGCGTCTATCTGTAGACGAAGAGGTGTATATTAATATACACATATACTGTATACATATATATACACACATATATATATATACAGACACATAAACACACACATATACACACATATATAGTATAAACACATATATGCATGTGTAGATACGCAACTCTATTTGTGTGTGGATTAAGTTGTGTGCAATGCCACATTAGCCTATTATTGCACTAATGGTTAACAATTATTTGATACATAATGTGCACTAAAATTAGTGAGTGGAATTGGATCGTTTATATTGTTGTGAGTAGAAAAGAAAAGCAAAAGACATACATATTACATACAGAGCTCTATATGCCTGAGTGAACGTGAAACCTCACATATGTGTTGTGAAATTTACAAGTCCATATGTTGCAAGATTATACATAGTTTGAGCTAAAGGTAAAGAACAAAATTTTCGTAGAGTGGTTAAGTAATTGTGAGCACCATGGAATAGAAATGAAGACATAATAGCTACGTATATATGTGACTTCATAGGTTTCCCTTTTGGAAAGCCAAAAAGAAGAGAAAATTGATGCAGCTATTTGTCTACGAAGCATAACATATATTTATATGCATGCTACAGTAGTCCATATGTTGTACATTGATATTGTGCAACTTAACTTAAATATATAAGATGTTCTTGTTTTTATTGTAACGTGTCCACACGTAGTGTATCTTACACTGCAACAGAGGGAAAGTTGATCCTAATCAGACTTTGATTTTTCAATCTCAAACTGAATTTTTTATTTTATCAGTATCATGTGATTGTTATTACTGTACATTAATGTTTGGATGTGTCAGTACTATGGAATACTAAATTTATGCATTTTGCAGCTGTTCAACATGCAGACTCATTGCAGACTGTAAGCTCTAAATTATTTAATAGTACTGCATATTAACATCTGTAACTTAATTAATAACAGTCACAATGAATTGGAATTTTAGCAGAGACATTTCGAATGTAATTATTATGTCTCTGTTCCAATCATAAATCTTGTATTAGTAATTGATGGAAGCGTGTAAGGGGAACACATGTTTGGCATTACATATATCTATAGGCTACTTCTGAATAACAAGGCCTTCAGTCGGAATGAATTAGTGAATAATTCAATATGTCAAGAGAAGAGTGAACAATACAGAAGAGTGATGGACAAGGTAGTGTGATATTTAGTCAATTAAAACATAACACAGAACTAGTGCAGGGTGTATATGGAAGACACTGCAAGCAGGGAGTGTGCATAGACATGAATATGCATAAACTTGAATATACAAAACATGAATATGCATAACATAAATATGCAAATCATACATTACTTATACTTCCATCCACATTTACAATAAAGCTAGGTACACGCTTACAAATAATTAATTAATTTGGACTGACAACTTGAAAGTGAATGTTACAACTATAATCAAACTATGCATCCAAGTAAACTTACAAGGCCTAAAAATGGAGGCATCTAGAAGAGAAAAACAAAAATATAGCATTACTTTTGTGGTGAAAATAATAAAATACATTAAACATGAGACAAAGTTACATATTTCATATGTCGAGAAACTATAACCTACATGGTAGACGCTAAGAGGGAGTGCCTTTATCTTAAAGTTCTATCAATCATGTATATAGTATTTTTCTCTATCGTCAACGAAAAACCACAGCAGGATTTTAACTGTTTTTTTACAGCCACCACAGTATGTTCATACCCTCACCTTTCTTATAGACCTAGTTAGTATATTATTCTGTGTGTTTTTCAGTTTGGTTTAGTTCATGGAGAACTTAAGTAGGTAATATTCAAGCAACAGGGTACTTCACTCAAGGTAGCACAGATATTTCATATCGCCCAATAGGAGTCCTTTTCAATAATTTTGTTGAATGGATTCCTGATGGGTTTCTGATAAAGGATAATGGCAGGGAGAAAAGATTGAGGGAAAGAGGGAGGGAATCTGTGAGAAAAGTAGCTTGCGTAACATTACATTTCCACTGTGGTATAACATATTCTGCCGCTAAGCTTTGTTAGAACATTCATGTACAGTTATTGATGCTGTTGAGGGTAATTATTTCTCTTTTGTTGTCTAAATTTTCTCTAAGATACTTGTATGACTAATCTTCTTGCTGTACAGTTTGGTAAAACTGGCAAGTTATCCTTGATTTATTTATTTAATGATAATCATGATTAAATTTGTATAGCCCAAACATCCAGGAGAGAAACTATTCAGTGCGCTTCACAAACACAGTGTGAAATGAAAAAGATGGGATTTTGAGTTTTCGTCCAAGATTGGATAGATGGAGCAGCCTTTATGTTCAATGGGAGAAAATTACGAAGTCTGGGGATGGGGGGGGGGGGGGAAGCAGATGTGAATGCCATATCGCTGAAAAGGGATTTAGTCGCAGGTTGGAACAAACTCAGTGAGTGACTGAAGCAAAGCGAACGGCTAGGACAATCCACCCCATTTTTGGGGGGAAAAACAATAAAATACAAAAATTAAGTTGCGAGTCATGAATATTTATAGTCAACTATGAAGCTTCACAACTCAGTGATGGAAATCATAACTGAAGGCGGAAAGAATGGCTGACAAGAAAACAAAATCATTAAGAAATTTGTTTCCTCAATTATCTTATACAAAAAAAATTATCTCACTAAAAGTGAAAATGAAAGAGATTTTAATCGTTAAATTAATTTTCATATTTAATTATATGCCCACCCATTTCTGATGATGTCAAGAACCTACCAGCTAGGTCACAGACAACTAATTACAAGCTTGAAGTTTACAATAGTACAGCTAAGTGCAGCTTGTGAGAACTGTATTCATGAATAGAGTTATTTTGCGGGTATCATAAAGTACCGCTTGTGTACTTTACAGTAGAAATACCACTTGAAACTAATAATTGAAATATCTATTAAATTAACTGTTTTAAATAGATCTTTTAGAATTTTACTTAAGGGAGGGGGGAGGGCATTCTTCCATATAAAAGAGCATTTATTGCTTCCAAATTTTGTCAACATATATGTATCAATTATCCAGCGGGAGGTTTTAATCATTTTACAGTATTTATGGAGTAATAATGGTGCATCTACCTATGGTTAGGTGAATTATGTTTCATGGTAATATAGGATAAAATGCCTTAATGCCCTACACGGGCTTTAAGTACCCATAGTTGATAACACTGTACAATTACAATAGCATGTCTTTAATCGAAAAAAAAATGACTTCAAAAGGGTTGGTACTATGCAGAACCGTATTCAACTTGTCACCAGTTTTGCGTAAATTACTTGACACATTATATTCAGTAAAGATTAAATATTGTATAGGAACTATCTATAATCTTTTAGTTGAGTCATCCTGTTGAAAAACCTTTCTGTAAAATTATCTAATCTTGCCGACCAAAATTTTTGAGAGCTAACACGGTACTCTGGACGAGACTTGCAAACAGGCAGCATGAATCTACTGTACGTGTATCGCAGCGTTGGTTGGTGTATGGGATTATGTATAGAAATCACCGCGGGCCAAAGTGTGCTCTCGCTGATGAAAATGTCTGTCGCTACGCCAGAAATTGGTGCTTCATCACAAAGAGCTGGTAAACTGCCCTTTTGAAAACAGGAAAAGCAAAAGGAAAAATTTGGGTTAGTCAAAAAGCTGAAAGCATACAGAGATTTCCTCTAGGGAGACTTGGTGCTCACCAATTTGCTGTTAATTTTCTGGTCTTTTTGCCTATTGCGGTTCTTGAAGTGTAAAGCCATGCATGCCTGTCATTGATGAGTTGCCGTATCATATCTTTCTGAATAAACAATGGCCTCGGGGTTTATTATATCCAATTATTGAGTTTCCCCTTCGCATGGTCAGTCAGTATGTCGATCGTTTGGAACTTGTCGCCAAAGTAACTTTGGAAATTTTTGTTTTTTACCGAAGAGATTGGTAACTTAACAAATCAGTTCTGGATAATGTTCGCATATAATTCATTGATCTGTAAAAAAGGGGCTGGTGGAAAGGAATTGTGTAATCCTCTGTGATCCATTACATGGATTTAAACACTACTTGATACAAGGACAAATAAACAAAAAAAAAATATGAAAAGAATAAATAAAAAGACTAACTTCAGAGAAGTTACGTCTGGTGGAAGTTGATAAATTTCACTTCTGTGCTCTTTGCTACTTTTGGGTTTTAAATTAAAACCAAACAAGAGCACATTGGAATAAAGAGTTTTATTAGTTATAATGTTCAGTAGAATAGGGAAGACAACAATTATCAAGGCCAGTGTCAGTCTTCCTCTGATTTGTTGCCAAAAAAAAAAAATTCAACTGTTGCAATATTCCACATTTCTGATGCAATAATTAATAATAGGTTCAGACAGTGTGGTTCATGTTATATATATTGCAGCAATTTGAAATGAAACTTAACAAACAAGCTTTCTACTAAGGATATATTTGGGATTTAGTGATGGGGGAACAGCATCTAAAAATATTGATCGACGTAAAACTCAAAGCCTGGTTGAACCTTTGAAGTCAGGTTGGTTGTATAATATTGTAATGACGTAATTATCTCCTGGCTGGCTGGCTGGCCATTGCAGGAATTGTGAATATGTCTGTTAGTAAATTATATTTTGTTTGAAGGCCTTCTTCAACAGATGCTTGAAATCTTCAAAAAGGTTGGTTACTAAAGTTCCTGGATTTTATAGGATCAGATATAGAATTTCATCAAGAAATTTGTGATAATCAACTGGCTTATAGTAGAAATATTAGCCCTCCCTATCAGTGGTGTGTCCAACTCTGGTAAAACGATTGTGCTCTTTATCAGGGCGAACTGTGGCTGACTCCTCGTTAGTTCAGTACCCTATTAATTGTTGTTTCATGCTTGCTTTGTTCCTTTCCATAATATCCTGCCAAAGCTAGTTACGAATGGAAATGAAAACAAACCAATCTGTTGCTGGGAAATTAAAATATCTTTCATTTATATTAATCTCCATGCACGTAGTCCGTAGGTTTAAAAACATAATCAAGTCGTGATCAACAATCCTCAACGCTTTCATATTATGATCATTTTTGAAGTACAGTACAGAGATTTTCCCAGCATGTTAAGAGATTAGTCCTTGGACGGAGCCAGTAGAAAAACGTTTTTGTTTTGTAAAGTGAAGTTTTGTATGCAGATAATTTCCAGATGTTTTTTTTTCAAAACTTGAGTGGATTTACAGAGAATATTATAGATATGGTTTGCTTGAGACTTGAGACCTCAGCTCATGGAGAAATGAATTGAACTTAACTCTGTAATCATCCACAATACTACTGAATACATGTAAAACATACATGTGTACATAAATACACACACGTATGCAGTGTTCTCCGCAGGTCATTTTTTTGTCCGGGTGGTAATCGCCGTCCTGGGGGTAATCGCCGTCCTAGGGGAGGGGTCTAAGAGGAGGTGGTGTCCCCCTCCCCTTTGGAAAATTTTTGCCCTCCGAAGGTGGGCTAGACGCCAAATGGTGCAACATTTGGTGCTATATTTGCCTTGCATGTAT
>KN895416.1:29613-58139 GCA_000934455.1 Apostichopus parvimensis
AAAACGATTGTGCTCTTTATCAGGGCGAACTGTGGCTGACTCCTCGTTAGTTCAGTACCCTATTAATTGTTGTTTCATGCTTGCTTTGTTCCTTTCCATAATATCCTGCCAAAGCTAGTTACGATTGGAAATGAAAACAAACCAATCTGTTGCTGGGAAATTAAAATATCTTTCATTTATATTAATCTCCATGCACGTAGTCCGTAGGTTTAAAAACATAATCAAGTCGTGATCAACAATCCTCAACGCTTTCATATTATGATCATTTTTGAAGTACAGTACAGAGATTTTCCCAGCATGTTAAGAGATTAGTCCTTGGACGGAGCCAGTAGAAAAACGTTTTTGTTTTGTAAAGTGAAGTTTTGTATGCAGATAATTTCCAGATGTTTTTTTTTCAAAACTTGAGTGGATTTACAGAGAATATTATAGATATGGTTTGCTTGAGACTTGAGACCTCAGCTCATGGAGAAATGAATTGAACTTAACTCTGTAATCATCCACAATACTACTGAATACATGTAAAACATACATGTGTACATAAACACACACACGTATGCAGTGTTCTCCGCAGGTCATTTTTTTGTCCGGGTGGTAATCGCCATCCTGGGGGTAATCGCCGTCCTAGGGGAGGGGTCTCCGAAGGTGGGCTAGACGCCAAATGGTGCAACATTTGGTGCTATACTTGCCTTGCATGTATCTCCAGGAATTGCTATTTTTTAGGCAGTGTTTTAAATTTTCTCTTACGTTTGCCAAATGAAAAAAAATAAGAACACTTCAAAATTGTTGCTGAAATATGAGTAGTAAATGCCGGAGGCTCATTTGCTCAAAATGTAACACTGTCTGCACTCTGCAGGCTACATACTGGCGTGTACATCTCATAAGCTGACCGTACTGAGGATTTGTTTTAACTTTATCACAACCCGACACCGAACGTTGCGGCGTGCGCTACTAGGCTATTTGTCACTGATTTGACAGAAGTTTCGTATCTCGTGCATGGAGTCGGTGATTATTTACAATATATCCATGTGTTTAGGTATTGGAGAATTTACAGGCATACGGGGGTGATGGGCAAATCGATCGCGGCCGCGGCAGAAACAAAACATGTATTTTCGATCAAATTCGTCACTCTTAAAGAATATGAGTGACTTTTAGAAAATGTTTGACGAGGTGCCAGAGTATTTTTTTTTGTCCAGGCGGCCGACTTTTTCGTCCAGGCGGTAGCTCTATGTCCGGGCGCTAGCCAGCCTTTTCAAATTTTGTCCGGGCGGCGCGCCCGGACAAAACCGGTAGTGGAGAACACTGGTATGTACACGCATACGTACACGAATTACTACACATAAAGAGTAGACAAGGATGTTTAGGCTGACACATGCATATATACTCACATATAACACCTGTACATACAATAGCCTGTACATAGGTATATCACCAACATACGCACACATACATACATGTACATACCTTACTTACAATCCTACCACATATGTCGTACATTCATAATAACATAACATCATCTTTATAAAAGCAGCACTTATACTATGGACTATAATTTTTTAATTGAATGAGCATGTTATCGCAATGTTATAAGTTTGAACAGTTCTTACAATATGCTGTAAAAAAAAGAAACGTCCACAATATGTAGCACACTTTAGGTCCAGAACTGCATGGTCATGTTTGATTTCAAACACAGACAGAAGCTAAGTATGTTGTAGTTTTTCTTTCAGATTTTTTCCCTCTTTTCTTTATGATTTTAATACTGATATGAAAATGTCTGGATGCATGGCAACACACTTAGGAATTAAATGGATGATTAATTACTTGAGACTGGGGGGTGTAGCTAAACTTCTTTTAAGGGGTTGGGGTGAGGGAGGATGAGGACAGTCATAGAAAAAATATCCTGATAATTTTGTTGGGGACTCCCCCTCCCCTCCCTCTTCTAGCTGCACCACTGCTTGGGACTTAACATTTGTTTAAGAACCATGTCACTTCATATCAAATTATGAATGATAAACATCAATACTCAGTGAAACCCCCCCCTACCACTCCACCCCCCTTTTACAATTACATGCATCTTCATGTACCCCATTCGTCATCCGTTTATCATTCTTGTGAAACAGATGAAAGAAGGAGAAAAAATTGTGTGCAAGAATCAAACTGATTGTCTGGTAAAGTAATCATGTAGAAATAGATAATAAGACATTTTAGACTAATTGTATCTAAAACCTCTGTGGATTACACTTAAACTGAAGAAACAAACGGTTTCCCCCTACTAGATATCCTATAGATTTAATATGAATTCACTCAATGTTATCATGTATAGAGTCACTGAATGGTTTAGCAATACTATATACTCGTGCATGAAATGAAAAAAACAATAGATAATGTAGAAATTTGATTGAAAGAGTATGAATCATATCTTTGTTGTTGGTTACAAACACTGAAGATATGACCCAATTAAATGCAAGAGCTATTTAATTGTTGGTAGCTTTATCATCAATAACAACACACTACATGTTTTCCATGTTTAAACTCCCTCTTTGAGAAGTTTCCACATAAAACAGTCTTTTAATTTGGGATCAACCACTGAATTACCCTCACAGACAAAGTCTGAAAACCACCATTATTACTACCTCTACAGTACATACTACAGTGTCAAGGTATATCTTGAAAACCAAACAGATATGTGTAATAAAGGGCCTAATATGTCCACAATTTCTCATTTGATTGACAGAGGCCTAATCCTATATCAATACTAGTTTGCCATTCAACCTAATGATCCTACTACTGTACAATGTCCTACTTGTGAATAAGTCAGTAATCACCTGGCACAATGTTTAAATTACATTGAACTTGAGAAGATTATTCTAGCCATTGATATTCACCTTTTAAAGTTGTTGCCAATTTTTATTGTGATTGGCGCAACAATAGATTTTGTTTTTGTCTTCTTTTGTTTATTATTGATGATTCCAAAAGTTACAAAGAGGCTTTAAATGCTGTAATCAATACTTCCCTGATGCCACAATGGTAAAGAGGATGTGTTTAGATTATGGATCACATATTGTTGCTCAGTGATGTGGGAACAATTGCCTGTTAGAATATTGACTGGCCTTGTGCTGGGTTTAAGCTTTCTCTTTGAAGGACCTTGTGACAGACTGTTCAGATGGTAGTCTGCTAAAAAGTCGTAGCAAAAGTTGAAAATTTTGTTACTGGCAATGGTCTTAGTGACAAATCAGTGGATAAATTGAACCAAAGTTGATGACTTGAACAATGGCACTTAAAATCAATATTTTGAATCAATTCCATTTTTTTTCTAAAATAAATCCTAAAATTGTGTTACCTCTGCATCATTCTTTTATAAAAATTAAAAAAATTGTTTTGATTCGCTTGTATAGCTACGGTGTTTATTTTTTTACGTTTGTTTAGAAATATGCTGTCCACAGCATAACTAGAATTACTCATCACATAAATGGATTGTGTTGGCAAAAATGAAAAAAATATGATTACTTTTGGCTTTATACTTTAATCTTATTCAGGGAAATTTTTGCCTCAATTTTTTTAGGTTGAATCAATTTAATATTTGACAAATTGGCATATTGAAAAAACTAAATCTCTAAGTTATAAAGCGTGTAGCTTTGTGTTGTCTATTTGGCAATTATAACAACATGAAAACTTTTCACAATTATGACAATTTCTTCAGTTTCACAAGATTTTTCTTTCTTTAGACAAAACAGTAGAATTACGAGTTAGGTCCATGTCACCATGGCTAAGCTTTTCTTTCTATGTCATTACTTAGAAGCAGAATGACTTGAATAATAATAATAATAGTAATACTGGGAAAAGAAGATAAACCGTTAATTAAATTTTGGGACCAAAAAACTTCCTCGAGATACGGCGACTTTAAGACGTGAAATATTAGATTATCTTAAATGCCACTACCACTTTTGGCTCCCCAAAGGGTTTGCTCCTGAAAGGATTTAACAAGAAAACAAACTCCCTCCCACAGTTTGTCGTAAAATGATTGCTGAGCCGTCGTTGTCATTCAAGTGAGGAAGATGGGGCTCCTGAATGTCATCCTCGTAACACAAACAAATTACGGAAGAAAATTATAATCATCTGCACAGCCACGGCTGCCTGTGTGGGTCCCTGATCTGTCTAGCAACAGTCAATGTTGCTCATTTTGCCTGTGATTCTTAAGCTCCATTTTCGTATCAAAACATTTTGAGAATGTATCAGGGGCTTTTTGCAACTTCCGGTACTGTTCGAAGTCCAAGAGTCCTTTAAGGCTTTAACAATGTCATTAGCATGGAGCAAACATGCCAGAGTACAAGTAACCTATGGGGAAAGGATTTTTCTGTCAATATGATTGCAAGAAAATTACAGGAGAATGTGGAATTGAAATTAATATTATGTGTGCAATGATTATTTTATGTACTATGTAGATATCTAATGGATTATGTGGAATTTGGTTGCACCATGTAACAATATGCTGAGGATTGCCTTTACAATGGTGAAGTAGGATTTCATTGAATGTATCCATATTACTGGAGAAGTGTGTGGGTGTGGAAGGATGGAGGGGGGAGGATAACTCTCATATTTAAGCTTATTGAAAGATAATAATATGTTAAATTTCAGCAATTGTTTAGGTTGGAGGGCCTCTCTTAACATTTAATGAACGACATTTCCATGATGTTAAGGACCAATAGTACTGCAACCAAATTAGCAAGATTGAATTCTCGGGTCTTTCATAATTTTTTTCTCAAGTATGACCGCAGAGCAGAGGGAAATAATTAGATATTCTGTTAGGCTTGCCAGCAGTCTTCATATCTGTCAGAAGGTTCTTTTAGCTTTTTTTTTTTGTTTTTTCGTGTCGTCTAGTCAGAATGTTCCCGCAAGGAAGAGAGTAGTTCTATAAGCAGTAGTGGCAGCAGCAGAGTGGGTGATCCTGTTAAACGTTTGAGATATGAGATATAGAAGGCACTAGAAATACTTATAGAAAATACTTACAGGCATTTGGTTATTATCTGAGGCTCAGACAGGGACAACTTGGCAACCTCCAAGATATAATGTCAGACACTCTCAGTCCTGCTGACGAAGATGGATTTACAACTTGAAAGAGAAAAAAGGTGGTTGGATTGAACTTGCGAAGAGAAGTGAGATAGATAGATCCTTCGATAGTCTTTCATCAAGATGTTTTAACACCACACAAAAAGGGGGGATTTAAGCAATAAACTGTCAGCCTTGCCCAGAAGAAATGCAATTTAAAATGTTGATAAAGGAAATGGGTGCACGGACTTGACTACAGTATTTATAGTTACTCCATTTGGCACAGTTTAATGTAGAATCTGTCAAACTGTGGATGGGTTTTTCATTAAAGCCTAGTGACATTTCCACCTTCTCTTCATCCTTGTTTTTATTTTATTTCTTTATTTTTTCATTTATTGTTGTTGTTTAAGAAAGTTTCCTTATTTCATAAAGGTCCATTTTGACAGGTTGTTTGCCAGAGGCTCTTAGTTAGTGTTGATGGAATGTAAATTTTACAAAAGTTTGCCACTTTATTGGGGGAGCGGACTTGCAGATAATTCTGGCCTAAGTGTCATTATCGAGGAGAACGAACGTATAGAACCGGCGTTTGAGTGGATACCGTTGATCTGTATACTGCATATATAGTACTGTGCTCGTGTATAATATATACTGAATTATTCAAATCATTAAATGAAGGATGAAGTGTGAGTGAGGAGGCGGGAAGTGATGGATGGTGTGCTGTGCATATAATTAAAAACAAAAATAAGGAAGAAACTGGAACAGACAGAATGGGAGTTATCGGACATGGAGGGGGATTTATCGGATGTGGAATGGGATTTATCGGTCGTGGAGTGGGATTTATCGGACGTGGAGTGGGATTTATCGGACTTGGAGTGGGATTTATCAGACGCGGAGTGGGAGTTATCGGACATGGAGTGGGATTTATTGGATGTGGAGTGACTCTGAGTAACAACTACTAATGTTCCACTAGTCTCAACTAATTCTCACCTATACTTCGCTCTGTCCACCGGACATAGAGCACTCTGCGCCAAGATAGATGCAAACCAACCAAAGTTACCAAACGTATATATACATATATTTGAGAGCCCCTCCTTTTGCAACCAGAGCATATAATCTATGGTTGCTATACTGTTAAGATGCCAAATATTTGACAGTGACACCAGCTGTTCTGATAGGTTTAATGGTCTTGAAGACATCAACTTCAAGTTTATTTTCATGAGCCACTAGGGTGTCAAATTAGGTCAAAGGTCATCTTTACTTGCTTGTTGTCTTTCAGTCCTACCTCAACAAATCATAATTTATATCAATATGCATTATAAGTACTAGTCACTGAAAATACGGTACTTTAAGAATAGTTCTGTGTTTTTCTGACAGAAATCAGGAAGAAAGATGAGTTTCATTTCCTTCATGATTCTCTTTTAGCCTGCCTTTCTACCTCATAAGTTCTCACTTATTTTCCTCCCTTATTAATTGTCTGCTCCTGCTCAACCTCAACCCACATGCTTCCCCCTTATACCCATCCTTTTAAATCCTCCATCCTCCATTTACTCACCTTCCTTTCCCCACCCTCCTTCCCTCCCCATTAATAAAAGAAAAGAAATAAACAATCAAAAGAAAGTTGTTTATATGTCATTAGTATCTTCATTTTAATTAGCCTTAATTTAATGTAATCCTAATTGAAAGCAGCTATTTTTGTCTATAGCTTAAATTCTTCTCTCCCCATCAAACTCGCTACACAACAGAAACTTAATTTGTTGCATAAATTATATCCACAACAGATGTTTAAAAAACCTAGGGAAAATTTAAGTATGTTGCACTTCAAAAACATTTTATCAAACTCTCAACATAAGTAAGGAAAGCTGAAAGCATTCAACCGTTACATCCTGCCTTCAATTAAGATTAGAAAAAACAAAACCCGGATTTCAAAATCATGGCGTGATTGTACCGTCACTTTTTGTCAAACAAGAAAGCTACATATTTATTTTTTTTAAATGCAAAATTGGCTAATTAAAGTGTCAAGGTATGTATTCCTTGTTAGGAGGAAAACAAAACATAGTAGTTATGCCTATTCAAAAGAGTATAAAAAGATGTTAGAAATGCCTTGATAAGATTTCTACAGACTAGATTAGTGGGCAAAATCCTTCCTGTTCTCGTCATCTTTTGTTGAATTGTCTGGCATCATCCCAATTTAATATTTATAATGATGTTTGAATATGTCATTATACCTATGAAAGCATGAAGAATGATATAGTACCATGGAAAGTGCAGACGTATGTGTACTTTAGGGTTCAAGTTTTGAGAGTTCGAGCATGTCATGTCTTGTCTGGCCTAGTATTCATTTTGAAGAGCTTAATTCTTGTTCATGTATCTTAGTACACCATGTTACAATTCCATTGCAGCTAGCTTGAAATCATTAAATCTTTTTCACTTCTAGGTATTTTTAATCAAACAAAATGATATTGTTTCAACTTTGTTAATAATGGTACCGCATGCTTTGATCGGTTTGTGGGTCCAAAGTGCAATCGAAATGTATGCAATATGCAGTGAATCAGGAGATCAATCTAGGGCCATTAGTTAAAGGCATTGAAGACTCGCCCCAAACCTCGTGTAGCCATCTGAAAAAGTTAACTTTCTGTTGCTTGCAAGTGACGTTTTGTTTTGTGTCGCTACAAAATGCAGACAGTAATGAAACGTGATACCTTGTTATCTTTAGCTGGACCTGAGATGTCCATGGACAATGCATCACTGCATCGTTTATGCACTATGCTGTGGGTATTGACTGCAGCTGTATGTACTGACTGTACACTATTGTCTAATTACCGACGGTAGCAAGCTGTGTGTGTATTTTCTGGGATCGATGGTGGTGTCTAACACTTCTGTTACACCTCATTCGAAACTAGGTCAGATTACCGGCATTAGACGTTTCTTTTTGCGCGAGTCTTCACACCCTTTAATAAACTTGGCAAGTATCCCTCCAGTTCTCTGAGATACCGTCCACAAGTCTGAGATAACGTCCACAAGTCCGTATTTGCTATTTTACCTAGCAAGATTACTTAAGCAGGCATCATTTCCTGGCTGTCTATTCATTTTAATCCTGCAAGGGACAAAAAAAAGGGGGAAGACATTAGACTCAATTTGGAACCGAATGCTGTCATTTAAGGTGAGCAGGAGAACATTTGTTTTTGAATTACGGTTTAAAATGAGAGAAACATGCCTGATATTACAGTAGTTCAAAGTTCATTGAAGCAGAGAATTGTAACTCGTATACTACATCTCCAACTCAGCATGACACAAACTGTTTGGAAGGAGAGAGGAAGGGAGAGAGGAGAGGAAGGAGTAGAGAGGAAGGGAAGGAGTAGAGAGAAGGGGAAAGAGCTAGAGAGAGGAGGGAAGAAGGGAGAGAGGCGGGAAGGAGTAGAGAGGAGGGGAAGGAGTAGAGTGAGTGAGGGGAATGAGGAAATTAAGGGATGAAAGAATGGAAGACTAGTCAGGATAGGTTAGTGGCACACTCGAACAAGTAAAATACCCAGCTCCATTTTAGATATTTTATGACAATGGATAGAGGCACTTCAATATTTAAAATACACCAATTCAGTGTAAACATTTAGTGAGGAGTTCTTTTTCCAATCCCTTTCCCAATTAAAAGCGCTTTACAGACGTTATTTTACCCCAGGTCGATGATAACCTGTCCAAGAGACAATCCCTCCAGGCGGCTGCAGTTATATAATGTCAAGTTACCTCACAGGTACCCATTTAACCCCTGGGTGGAGAGAAGCAAATTAGGCAATTGAGATTAAGCATCTTGACCAAGGACACAACGTAATGAAAAAGGCAAATGTTATGTGTGCCTTCTATATGTACATTTTTATAAGCTCAGAAAAATGTTCTTACATTGTTTTAGATTTTGCGTGGGTTTTGTTCTGAGTTATAGGATACAAACAAGAATGGTGGGAGAGGCTTTAAACAGGATTGGGGGAAGGGAAGATACACTTTTAGGGCCAATGTGACTTTGATTTGAGTTGGCTATAACCTTAAAGTTACCTTCAAACATTTCAACAACAAAAATTGTCTTTACTTTTTTTACTGCAACCGTTTTTAAATTTAATTTTTTTTCCATATTTTGTTTTTTTAATTTGTCATGAAAAGGACAGATTGTACATAAAGAATGACATTTTTTAATTACAAAAATTGAAAAAACACATACTTTCTTAACCATAAAGTAACACTTTTTATTCAGGAAAGGGGGGACTTGCTGTAAGTTTTTTAGTTTCACATACCCGCCCCCACCCCCCAAGCTCTGTTCCCCTGTGATTGGTTAAGTGGATATTTTTGACAAATAACTGTAAGGTTGAGTTTGTCATTTTGTCTTTAGAAATTAACTTTAGGGGATTTCCTTTCTTAGGAAACATGCAACAAGAGCAAAAATAGGAAGCACAAAATTGTCGGGAAAAGTAAAATATGCGTAAGAGTGAAATCATGTGTTAAATTCTGTTTGTTACTACTGTAACCATTAAAAGTAAACTCATAATATCCTTCTTATGTCTTTTTTCTCTCAAAGTAAAAGTACAAGTTTTCAAAGTTAGTAACTATACTTAATTATAAGCCAATAATTTATCATAAAAAGCATTTACTACAGTTTCTGTTCAGTTTCAGAGTATCACCATGTCTCCAATCATCACGGAAATCATTAACAAGAATATTTCACTTTCTTAACATTTATCAATACTTTAATATATTAATAGTTGCGTTTCCCAAATTACCCATGGCCTGATTATATTTCTATGCAGTTATTTGTTCTAGACAATTAGTGCTGTTATCTTTTGATCTATTAACATCATAACATACTTTCAGTCAATTTGTGGAATGCCTTTATGAGGGGCTGCACCACGGCTCGTGTTAATCACAAACATTTTTATAACCATTTAACAAGGCTTCTGAAACAAAAAAGAAAAAAGAAAAAAATTCAAGAAAGAGGTTAAATACCCACAGCAGAAGTAAGAAAATGCATTGTAAGGAATTTAAATAATATACAGTTTATACACGCCATGGACCTCTCCCTCTTCTTCTAGGTTTTATTTTGGCAGTTTTGCTTTCTATAACTGTGCTGGCATACGGCAGGGAGTTATAACAACTCCCTGCATACGGTATTTCTCGCATAGTTCAATTCCTGGCATTACAATTGTAATTTAAGCCAGAGCCTGCCAGCATCAGTAGTTTTGTATAACAATGTATTTATTGTATAACAATGTATTTATTGTAAGAATCACATTCAGTAGATTCTTTCCTGCTGTCTGAGCATTATTTCAAACATAACAATTAGGTCTTCTTTCTTTCCCCAAGACCATACTTTATGCTTTATACTAACCAGGAAACTTCAAAAGTTGTCTGTTTCCTACATAACGATTATTCTCTGTGTGGGATAACATTAAAGGTTGAATCACAAGTCTATAGATGTGCTATTAATTAAAGGAATGATTTAACGAGGCAAAGTGTTAGTCTTGATATGTCATAGTCCAAAAGAGAAGGAAAAAATAGTTTCTACAACTACTGTATTAATTAAGGATTTTAAGATATTCACCTTTATAATGTTTTTACTTTAATGGAATACTCCTTTAACTCTCACTTGATTATGAGGTCATGAACTCCTCAGTGGGAGGGAGCCTCATTGTTAATGTTAGTACAATGTGTTTTAAATGGTGATAACTCAGCCAAAATATGTTCTTTTTAACTTCAATAACATTACATCCTTGGATGACCTTCCACATTGTTTGTCCTTGACAAATTTGTAACATATTATAAATATGTCATTTTGAGGCCATAATAAGTCTTGTGGTTTTTCCGCATCAAATTTTTGTATTGCATCTGAGGAACTGTGCATTAGGCTAGAAGGGCCAGTCACTTTAACAGATGAACCTCAACTGTTTATAGGGTAATTTCTCAAAAATTGAAGGTGATATAGGAGAACATATCAAAATTAGATTTGTGCCATAAGGTCATCCAAGAACAAGCAGTTCTATTGCAGGCACAAAAATACTTTAGTCAATTAAACTATCTGATATTTCGGAGAGTTGGTGTTCTCTACCCCTGGATTAATAAAGACAGTTAATTCTTACACTTACATGTTTAATACCTTTGTCATCTAAAGACATCACAAGTTTTCTTTGCCACTTAGCTTTCCTTATATTCTCATCTACATGTGTCATAATTGTAGTGTTTCATGCAGTTTTGGTAAGCTGTCGGTGTACTTCAGCTGTCATGATAACATAGTAAATATTTAGTCTGTAATTCTAACATTGCATTTCATGTTGTATGATATTTTGTTTAGCAGTTATCAATTGTAGCCATAAAATATTCTTGACAACTGTTCGATAAAGAGTCATAGAATTATTAGAAATCATCAATAGAATGCCTAGAGCTACTTATAAAGGGTTGATCAAACACCATCTCCAGCATAAAAACATGTTTTAAGAAAAGTCACCCAGGAAAGAGCCTGGGCAAGAAAAACCAAACAACCCCAGTCCCCTAAAAGAGGAACAAATCATAAACATACTGCACTATGATTAATGATACCTTTAGAAGGAGAACAAATCATTAACATATTGCAATAGGATTTATTTACAGTGGTAAAGCGAGAGTGGTACATGGTTTCCTTCCACACAATACCACTTCCTCTTACAGAAATGTGTGTATAATACAGCTTCCATACAATAACTGACATTTCAACTTTATCAGCATTAATACCTCCTGTTTATAGTAAATTGCAAGCGTTCAGTGTGATTGTGCAGTAGTATATATGGTAGGTTCTGATGTGCTTTGAGATATAGCTGGATCTAACTGGCTTTAATAGCCATGTAGTTGTGCTTCGACACTTAGTAGAGTTAAATGACCAAACCTGGTACCTCTTCCACACAGCCATTCAGTACAGTTATCTTCTTTAAATCAGTGATCAAGTGCTCATACCATTTCGTTATGCCTACTGCAAGCTCAGGAATTATGGGCCACATGCTCTCCTCTGGTGGGGCTCGGAAGCCCCTGAGCTAACCCACAACCCTAACCATAAGAAACCTAAGAAAGTCTTCGTAATGCAGGAAAATTCTTGTACCGCTCAATAACATGGCCACAGCTGATTATTAGTCTGTAGTGTTAATGGAAGTTAATTATGTACGTTATATTATCTGATAATTAATGACTTCTCTCCTCCCCCCCCCCTCCATTGTGTTTTTGAGGTCAAAATCACCTTCTGCTTGCCCTAGCTGCCACTATCAAATTCTCCCAAGTTTCTTTCAGAAACGATTTCTCAAACCTGTGATATTTACCAGAGAGGCATTAGCAGTAATAAAGTATTCCATTAAAATTCTACAAATAACATCTTGACTTTTCCTTTCAGTTGGTAATACATCATGCATTGTTGATGAGCTGTCACTCCTACAGTAGCCTACTGGAGTAACTGATCTTGGTTTATTTGCATTCCTGTTACCAGTGCATTCTAAAGCCGTTTAGTTTTGGGCAATTTAGTTTATAGCTCTGCTTTGCAAAGAGTTCACATTATTAAATGAGCTGTCGGCATTTTTCCTTGTCTCATTTTAAAGACACATCTAACAACCACAACCTAAAGATAATAAACAGATAATATAACAGCATTACTAAGATTCTGCGGAAGGTATAGAAACTTTTTTCTGTGCTCACTTACCTGTCTCATCTCAACTTATGCACTTTTCCGTCTACCTATCCTACTGAAGTTTTAACATTTTGGCCCTGCACCCCCTCCCCCCCCTGCCGAACACCTTGTTGCCCCCTTTTCCTGGGACACTACCCACTCTCTCTTTCTAATCTATCATCGAGGGAATGATAGATAGGAAGTGTCTTCTGCGGAAATATATCCGGGGAACCTCTACTTTCATTTTAACAGTGGTTTAGCGGGTTCAGCATTCCTTGTCAAATTGTCTTGTTTTGGGCTTACATTGATCTGCGTGAATTGGCCGGGCTACTATGTAGTCATTTTTTCTCACTTTAAATTTAACTAAGAAATATAAATTATAAGCTGTTTGTAGGAATTTTGTTCTATTTATGTTTATCACAACTTTCCTTCTGAATCATTCTTCCAATTCAGTGTCAGTGAGTGACAGGTCCATCAATTTTTTCCTCGCACTTTATCTTCAAAATTTCAAAGATAGGTTTTTATTTTCATGAATAGAATACTGAATCTTCCATAACAATTACAAATTCAATCCTTACACACCAATAAACTGTTCTTAGATTGTGAGTGACCAGCTATATAGATTGTAGTGTCTGAATGGTTTCTGCTATTTTTTTGTCTGGAACACTACTTAAATCTCAAACCACAGTAATCACTCATCTTGGTATAGCTTTTGTCATCCCATGACTTCTCTACTCAACGCTCTCCTCCCCTTACAGCAGTATATAGAATGCATTATGCTTGGCTTCTAGCCGGCTAATGACATACTTGCCATACTGCAGGGTGCTCTGACCTTATATGTCCATGCTAAAGCTTACCAGATGGCAACCAAAGGCTCCAGTTCAGTACCGTCTGTGTCAGTCAATTGACTGCCTTTGACCTTGGTTGAAATAGCTGAGAGCTGGAGAAAGAAATTTTTGAGATGGAGATGAACTTTGTTATTTTCGTAATGTTAGAGTTCTTGTAGGTAACATAGAGGGGACGAAAACAGACTCAGTTTTTGTGGCGCTGTAACCAACGGTTACCATCTTCAGCAGGATTCCTAGGTGATCATCAAAAAGGTAGGGACATATCTTTACTCGCTTTGATGAGGCCAATTTTATTTTCTTACTGATATGGTATCTCGCCTTCGGGCAGGATTTTTACATTCGTAACCGGCAGGGGGGCTTTAAGGGCAGAGTACGTCGTCGTCAAACCTAGTGCCTAACATCTGATTCGTTACCATCCCGAATTCTAATTAGGCCAAGATGGTAATTATCTCAGGCTCCAATGCTTTTACCAGCTTTCACGGTGTGGTGGAGAGGTAGTATTTTATCTGTCAAGCAAATATAACTGACAACTGGATAAAGATATGCATGCATGCACTTTGAACCTGATATTTGGTTACCTATATAGACTAGGTGAGATTATCTGGGATCGGTTTTTAAAATTCAGGTCATCATCTAGTTCTTTGCTGGAATTTATTTAAAGTTCTGCTGTAACTTTGCTTATGAGAAAGGGAATAAATAATTATCATCAGTTGCAACAGTATGTACAATGAACATTAGTGTATGTATATAGATATAGATATATATCTGTAAAAGGCTATGGGCCTGACGTTACTAACACAGCAATTTATGCGATCAAAAGTAAAAATCCAAATGGTTGTTCTTCGTTATAGACATCGCACGCTGCTAAATATACATGATGATCATGTCAACACAATAGTGTGTCTCTATGTGTAGTACTGTACTATTCAATCTTGTTTATAATGGTTTCAAATAATATTTAATTTCTCATTTATAGTATAATTCATCACAAGAATTTATATGGATAAATTGAAAATGGAGTCACTCACAAACCTTACCAAAAAAAAACTAGCCTCACATTTACCTCATGACTGCCAAGACAAATGTTTAGAGAGAAGATATGGAGATATGTAATCAACATCAGATGAAATACTTGAACTAGGAAACAGCTTGAAATCCGAAATAATATTATAAAAAGAATATATATTATCTGTACTTCTTGTGTATGGAAGGGCATATCAATCATCCATGAACACTATCTCGTCATCTCTACTGAACCCTATGTGCATTTTGTATTGAATTTAACATGTACATATTAAAGACTATGATTGATATTCCCTGAGACAGCTTGTCACTTTTACTAGTCCACCACAGGAACAATGAAAATCATCGCATAAACTGTTGAGGCTGGGAAGGAATTAAAAACCCACCTCCGTTATATTCTGAAACTACTGTATATTATAGTACATTGGTTAAAAACATGTTATAAATAAACACAGACTTGAATCTCACAGACACACATTATGTTTGGTTGTGGGCCAGGCAGGTTATTAACCAGACAGGAATATTTGTCATGGCGATACATCCTGAACATTCATTATTCCTGTATTGTTTGAGGTTAAAGGCCTTAACTTGTTGTTGTATTTTATGGTTTCTTAATAACTGAGCTGTCTAATTGTTCCATGGTGCAGAATGAAAACAGTTCAAAACACGATTGTCCAGTTTTGTACATTTCCAATCAGCATTTCCCCCACTAATGTACTACACATCCATTGACATCCTATATTACATGAGAATGCACTTATGTATTAATGGCCAGTATTTCATAATTAATATGATGACTAATAAAAGTACATAAAATATGCAGAGAAATTTAAGATTGACCTGAACAGGTGTTTGGCATATATGCTCCTCCTATGCATTCTCTTAGTCTTCATCTCAACTTGAAATTACAGCTATCAATGCATTTAGTTCTTATCGAGTTATTTCTACACCGGTCAGAGAAAAACTCTCTCTCTCTGGTGTCCTTTAAAGTCCTATTCTTACCCATGCTGCTGAGGCTGCTGCTCATACACTCACTTCCCTCCCCTCGTATGATCATCATTAACACCACATATGTATACCAAACTGTTAGATCAATTTTCCTTGGAGTTCCACCAAAACTTTAATAATCTCAGACAAAATTTGGGAGAGTCAAAGAAGTGTCATGGACCCCTGTGGTCCAGCTCAAAGGCCAAAGAAAGGCTTTTGGTGACAGCAACCAGGTTCAAATTTCCTGAACTTGGTGAACTTTTTGGAAGGAGATCTCACAATCTTGGGTTTGGAATGCACATACTGTTGATAGTTACAGTTACTTGTTGACACCTTCTTCTGGCAACTGTGATGTTGGCTGATGTCTTTATCTTTGGTAGAAACAATATAAGTTTGGGGGGGGGGGGGGGTCTGTTCTGTTATAGAAAGAATATTTTACTGAGATTGAAGGAATAAGCTTTGGTAAATTTTGTTCATTTTTCAGTTAGAATGTATTTTTTTTATGATTTTGTAATTTGTACAATTCTTTGCTTTCCCTCTTGTATTTTTGTCTTTGTCAAATCTAGGGAGTTAATTGCCAACAATTCAACCATGATCAAATGTTCAGTAAGGAATGAATGTGTTGTATTATAGTATACATTATAACATATAATGTATTTCATTTGTACCAATATAGTCTCTTAATTAAGTCATCTTTCATCTACCAATCTCTTAAATATGTGATTAAACATGGTAGAAATATTTAGCATACTAATAATAATGTAAAGACATTGCACATGTAGTTTCGGTGTAAACCAAAATGTTGTTCAAAAAGCAACAGCAAAACCACCAGGGTCATGTGAAGTATTTTATAATGATGATTATGCATATACATAAAAAAAAAAAATTAAATAAAAAACCAGCTTCTATAAACTAGGGGAAATCATACCATTTTTGCATCACATGTTTAAAATTCCATTAGGGATAACTGTTTCTCTCAGATAACGCATGTTCCTTTGGTGGGGCACTCAATAAAAAGTATGAAATACCTTGAAATAAATGGTATATATTTGTCAAAGACCCATCTTGAAATTATTGAGAAGAGCTGTCATAATTCCCTCTACTGCCACCATCTGTGTATCTGCGTACTCATTTACCGTTTTTTCATTCTCCCCTGTTTTTGTGGCCTCTTTATCTCTACAATAACATACGAGGTAATAAAGTAATGTGTTCCTCCTGACCTTAATATATTACAGAAAATATCCCATCATCATTTGATAAACATATTTGAAAAAATTATATTCTAGTTTTCTCCTGACCTTTTTAATTTTCATGTCTAACAGTAAAGACTGTGTCAGTCATATATATTATATTGCATTGCAAGTTATAATCTTGCGCAGTGCTTCTATTATAACTGTTATCTCGCAATACGTCATTTGTTTCATATGGTTAGTATATATACAGTACACACACGCTGCTGTGCAGTTTTGTTGTACGTGCTCAGCCATCTGCTGTGTCAGCAGCAGCCTGTTAAACCATGACTTGTGTAATAATGCACTGACTTTATGCATGCTATGATTAATCTGGAATTGCTCGGCGCCGACTGGCTGAAGTGAGTCAGGCGAATCACGCTCCGCTGGTGAACTGAACCTGACGAAGCTCCGCGTAATAAAAAGCATACCAGCATATTGCATTCGGTAGATCATATATACTGTGTTGCATACTTACAATTGGGGGCAGGCTTTACAATTGACTCAGTACAAGTTTGTCCCAACGATCAATGCCCAGTCGATGATCTTAAGCTTGATGTGAAGTTTTCGAAATGATACAAACAATAGTTGTAAATTTTAAAGAGATGATATTGTCTTTTATTCAGACTTCCTAAGGTTTTAAATCTATTTTGTTTGTCTGTATTTTTTCAATTTAGTAGGAATTATTTCTACTTCTAGTGACATCTGTTATGTGTACTGGCAGTATATTCACTTAGCATACCAAGTACCCAGTTGTGCAAAATTGTGAGAAAATAAATTTTAATTGAATTAATTATGCATTGGTTGCTATACCCAGGGAGGTGTTACTATGACTGTATCTCACTGATTCAATTACTCGTACCATATATGATGGGTTCACATTAGGTACATACAGTATGTAAATCAGTGAAGACTCAATGTCACATCGGTTAATAGTTTTAGATTTGGGGATTTAATTGCTTGTGGTATTAATGTTTGGTCACATGTAATTATTATTTGAAGCTTATAACTTAGAAAAGGACACAAAGTTGCTTATTATTATAATAAGGAAAGTATAAGTAAACCATAAAATCATTGAGTAGCATAGAATGAGCATGATAAGAAGGCAGAGGTGTTGTATATTGTATATTAAATTGTAAGCTTGTGTATATACAGTAAGATGAAAACCAATTAAATTGGTAGCCAAGTGATTGAAGCCATCAATTGAAGTCATCGGATCCTGTAGTAATAACTTAGCAACCCCCCTCCTCTTTATTCACTCCCCCCTCCCCCTTCCTATCTGTGCCCTTTTCACTAGCCTCGTCATCCATCAGTGTGCTGTGGATGCATTTCATTGTTTCATATAAAATTGTTTGATGGGAAATTGGAATATTAGGAACAATTGTTTTCAAATATATTTGTTGTTCATTAAATTACAGCAATCGAAGAATTAATGGCATCATAATTGTTCGGTGAGCAAATTTGAGAGGTTTTAGCTGTACGTGGTTCGTTTGTTTTGGATAAAATGATTCTTATTATATTAAACACCTGTCTGAAAGCCAGTTGATACTCTTTAATCATTTCCTAATACCATAATTATATCTGATGGAGATATAATTAACATACACTCTTTGTCTCTGTGATAGTTCTTTGTTCACGGTTCTCATTGTGAGTAAACTAGGCAGAATTATTTCCAAGTTGCATTTGATGATTAGAGAATAAGATAAATGCTACAACTTTGATATTAAAATTTGTTGTTTTGCATGGTTCAATGTGTGAATATTTTAGTTGAAAGTCGACAGTATGGGTCTCACTGTGTTGGTGGTAGGGGGTGAAGGAAGTGGACCCAATGAAGCATACAAAGTATGTTTTAGCTGCCAAAATAGTTATTATTGGCATATAAACATCAGAAAGAAATAGTGGTGATACATCAAAAGTTTGTTTTTCATATTATATAATATTAGAAATTATGTTGAGAGTATTTTCAAGAGGCTTTATGCAAATAGTTAATTATTGCATATAAAATAACTTGATCTTCATTCTAAAGTTTTGACAATGTATTGTCCATTTCTTTGCCATTACTTTATAGTAAAATAATGATGAATTAGTGACATTGCTTTTGGCAACCCATTTTCAATTTTAATTTATTTGTAATTATAAACTCCATTGAATTGAGGATAACTCTGTGAGTCAGAGTGGTCATCTCAGAGGCTTTCATATACAATGATACAACAATGGCTTTGCTTCACTTGAAGTAGTCTTTATTTAGTCAATGAACAGTGTGACTCAGCATCAGGTAACATGTGGATGATTCTAAGTCCTTTCTTTCCTCACCGAGCCTTTATAACGTTGGATGTCCTTAATCAAAGCTACAGCGGTAATATTAGATATTGAAACCTGTCAGTACAATCTACAGACTACATCTAGTTGGTAGCTAACAATTGTCTTTACTCTCATCCGTTAAAATTTACTCGCTAATTGCTTCTATTAAGTCAAACCAAATCAAACGTCCATTAAATGATCATAAAAACCGCCACAGTGATAAGGAACAATACCGAAGCAAATATTTGAAGAGGGATTTAGATGGCCTCCCAACACACTTGTAGAGGGAAGGGATTACTGGACTCAGGCGTTAGCTAGTAAAAAGATCACCCTGGTAGGAAAATTACTGGACCATGTAAACAGACAGGCTCAAGACCAGGAAGCTGTAATTTCATAGGCAAGAAGCAGAGAAAGGAAACTGGAAAAAAAATACACAAGTCTTGAAGTAATAAGCAGGAAGTAGGTATCAGATAGGGAGTTTATTGGTCACAAGCAAGGCTAGAGCAAAGTATATACACATCTGCAGTACCAATGGAAAACATCTGTGTTAAATGTTGGAGAAACATGTGAACAAGTTGTTATTAAAGATTTCTTACAGCTTTTGTCCAGTATCGTCACAAAAGTGTGTCTGTCTGCTGTATGGGGAAAGGATAAAATTAAATTTATAAATAAAATCGTTGATAACCTGCTTTTTATGGAATCTAAAATAGTCTAAGTTGACATTCCATCAATCTGGAAAGAAAAGACTTAAAGGGAGAAAAAATAGAGAGGAAAATAAAACAGCAGCAGGACATCCATTTCCACTGTGTATCTATACAAACATCCAAATCCACAAATCAACTCAAGAGAGGAATAACGTTCTCGTAAAGTTTCCGTGCTTTTTTATCCATCATCGTGCAGAACCCGAGTAGAAGTTTACACCTCTGGGGAATTTTTTGACAGTCTTGTGATATCTTTGGTTGACAGCTTAGATACAGGAATGAAACTGCTTTTTGCCCGTTTGTTGCGCCAACATCTTCCTCATCCGTCATTAGATAACATGAGAGGTGTAGGAGAGATTTGTTGACCACATCTAAGGAGGATCAGCGCCTCATTACGTATTCATCTCGCTCGCTAAGTTACATCCATCGAGGGTCATCTAGTCGCGAATATCGCAGGCAGGAAACCACAGTCTCCCCGAGTCTCATGAGACCATCCTCCTCGGTTATTTTAGGAGAAAATAACTTGGTTTTTGTCGGGAGTAATCCATTAGTGGGGAGAAAAGTCTTCATCCTGGTTCGTGTCATTTGTCAATTCGATTCTTCTAAAGAGGTTTCTGATTCCGGCTGTTTACCTGATGTTTACAGTAAGATCTCCCATCTCGATACGAGTCCGTCAACGGGGAACCACTCCCGTGGCATGTGCTTCAAATGATTTCGGAGTTGTTTTAAGAGGAGATTAATAAGTCGTAACTTCGGTCTGGAATCATTCCTGTAGTAAACGTAGCGAGTTATTCAGTAAGAGGAAGACAGCTGGCTGTAAGGTGGATTGTTAGAAGAGTTGATAAAGCTAGATAAACCAATCTGTAGGGGAAAATCAGATGTGTTTACTATTTCTTGTATATGTGGGAAGAGATGCCAGATTTAATGATTTAGTTTATGTTAAAGGAACCCAGACAAACACAAGATAGCAGATTGGACAATTCTAAGCAACTGGTGATCATTTCGGCAGCGTCGTTGATAAAGTCTGTTGTTCCCCAAAAGAGCATCTTTAATATTTTTAGACTTTGTCAGGATCGACCCACTTAGTAGTTGAAGCTGTAAATCATTTGGAAAAATCTTCGCAGTTATAAGAAAGTTTGGTGTATGGTTTTTTTTGCCACTTGTGTGATTTAAATACTAAACTGTAACTATTATCAGTTGGTCAATGGTCAATAAAATCAAGGCCAGTTCTTCCTGTCAAGAAATACCAGGAAACCTAAGATCGGCAGAGCTCTTTTTGTGTTTGCTTTCGAAATGACAAGATAAAGAAAAAATCATCCCTTTCGTAAAGACATGGTTGGAGGCAGTAACATGTGTTTTCATTGAGAAAGATCAAAAGATTTATGTGACCTTCAACTGTAATTGCTCCAAACTTACAATTTGGAAAATTTCTTGCTCGTTAGAGACATTTAATTACAAAAAGCAGTATGTTGACCCCGTATTTGCCGTACCCTGTCGCAACCTTTTACCCAGTTTCATGTGTGGAGCCTTATGAGGACTTAAAGAATGGAGATCTACGCTGCGAACAGGTAACGTAATCAAAGAGTATATATATTATGTGATGAAGCGGGGAGCGATTAGGGGGGGGGGGAGGGGGGTGGAGAATTGGGATGGTTGGGGATTTGTTTCATTTTGTCTCATTAGAGGAAATTGTCATTGAACTACAGAATAATTTAATTCATTTTCCTGTGTGATTATTTCATCATTGTGCATTTAGCAAGGTGTATCTTAGTATGGGTTTTTTAAACTTATAATGATATCCCATGATATCTGCTACAAGTTTGTCACCTGTTTCATCAGTGCACCTTGTCCCTCTGATAACCGCTCAGCTAAAAGACCAGCTAAATGAACCACCTTACTGTATGCATCATCCCTCCATAAACTTGAGACAGAGTTACAATCTTTATCTTCCTCCTAGACTATCGGGCCTGTCGCTTGTAAAAGTCAATTGTGACTGGTGAAGCAGTACTCCTGCTGGGTTTACTCCTTACCTTGCAGTTTACTGATACTTAGTGCAAAGACAGTAGACAGTTACAGCTATGGAAAGTCATTCAACCATTATAGCTGGCTTATTTAGTTTCTATATATTTGTAGTTGACACTTTAAGAATTTGAGTTTGCCTTTTAAGTTTTAATAGTCCTAGCTTATTGATGAGTTGTATAAGGAAATCTTGTGGTCTATTTGTCTGGCCTTTTGAGAACTGAGGTTTATTAAGTGGGATGTAACTACATCATGATCTCATGTATGCTCACAGCCATGAACTGAACTTGTAATGAGACACTGGTGCTACAGCAATAACAGCATATATGAACCTCAATATTGAAATGGCCTACAAAATTAGTAACACTCGATTCCAACACTGTAATGCCCTCTCTCTCGTTCCCTTTCCCTTCCATCTCCAATCCTCCACTTCTCCCACACTGTCCCACTTCTCCCACTCGGTCCATGTTCTCTTTCTTTGGACATGTTGCTATTGCATTTTGGTTTTGTTAGGCTCTCGTCGGTGTTCTCTATTTCTCGTCAACTCGAGCCTGCCATCTTTTATAAGCTTGATGTTTACATTTTAGTTTATCGCAACCAATCTCAGTGTGCTGCCAGCTTCCACAGGAAGTAGCCATGCATTGTATGAATCACAGCATCCTGTACCCAAACAGATTCCTGTCTTTAAGTAATCGATAGTACAGATATGACAACTATTACAGTAGGTCACATGTCTGGGCTATACAGCTCTTCTTTAGTTTTTATTCAGTTTTATTGCAATGATGTATCTGTTGCAGGATTATAATTCATAGATGTGATACTGTCATACTCATGTCTTGCTTTCTTTGTCCCTCTTTTAAAGGAGGATTTAGATGAAGATTTTGGTCTTTTGTCTACACACTAGCTAAACTAAAAGAAAAGTAGGCTATAAGGGACAGTACCTTTCCTGGGCCCCTCAGACATTGTTATAATACTATTGGGATAATCTTTCATAGTTTATCACCCTATTAATTAAAAATGATCTTTTGAGGGTTTCATTTTGTCCATTCTATTCCTCTTACAGGAATGAAATTTTTCAGTGCTTCTGTGGCAAAGATTAAGTTGATGTTTTATTAAGTACATACACATCACATACAGCAGTGTCAGTTGGTAGAAGCCACAATGCTGTTTGGTTACTATATTACTTTGAAGACAATTAATCAGTGAAGAATTATGATAGACAATGGTTTAACATTAACAAGCTTACCGTATATTCTTTTCAAGTTTATATTGAATCGATGGAACAGGTTCATACTGTTATGGTTATGTCTATGGTGTATATATTGTAGCCTAGATATAAACTTTATACTGACTCAATATACAAGTGCAGAGCTAGGCCAGCAGTTCAAAGACAGGATGTTGTCAATTGTTTATGATTTGACAGGAAGTTGCTCCTATCTACTACTTTGTCTGTGGTTTTCTGTTTATAGGTGGATTTATCTTCATGGTGTTATGTCCAAGCATTATTTGTGAGGAAGTTTACTAACCAATCTCCTAATTAATGGCTGGGACTATAGTTAAGAACAGATTAGTGGTTACTAAGAAGGAAGTGTAAGAGCATCATATGTAAAGCCTAAGAGGGTCTATTGTTTTGCAAAGTAGAATGATGAACTTGTTGTTAGAAAAGGGCTGATACTGTGTAATTTCAAAAACCAAGATGTGCACATATATTTTATAGTTTAGAGAATTATATAAAACCAGAGTGGAGAAATTTGTTGAAAAATAAAGTTAAAATATGAAAATAAGAAGAAGCAGATACATCAATATCTTGATAATTATTAGATTTTATCAATAATTAAGTGTAAAGATTATAGAACCTACCATAAACCTATGAAATTTGAAATTTCTTTGTTGGATTTAATATAGTTTAATTCAGGTAGTGTGTGCATGGATCTTAATTGTTGCTAAATTATTGATAGCGTAAGACATCGGTTTTGCAAACGAATAGTAGGTTAGGTTCATATCATGACATTGCAAAATTCTGTTTTTTATCAGACATCCTTGTCAAACGTGCACTCTCATTTTGTGTTTACGTTAATAAATGTTGGATGAAATTCGGGTTTATTTCTCCTTGGAGAAAAACATTATAAATTGTATCTACCCATGATAGTACTGTAGTCCAATTTCTGTAAACAATTTTAGTAAACCTGTATTCTGTCGTATTCCATAGATTTTGATTAAGTAGCTAGTGTTTAGAAAAACTTCTGGTGGTATTTCTCTCAGCTCTTGGAAATTTTTTGTCATTTAGTCTAAATATTTAAATTTGCAGAGTTATGTGTGCTGGGGTTGTAAGTACTTAGTTAATGTTGTGAGTTGGTTTTGAAAAGTAGGATGGCATACATGCGTTGCCCTACATGTTTGAGTTTGTTTTCATTACACAGAGAAATTACGTGCCTCTCCATTCTCTCTAGTTATTTGGTGAAATGGAAGTGGTATAAAAAAATAAGATAGGAAATTGCTATAAAAAAAAATAAAAAATAGAATTATGGAACAGGCCCACAGCTATAATTGCCTGATGTCTGTCTTGGTATCTAGCAGAATGTTCCTTAGGGAGATCCCCTCTCCTCAGGGAAGGGGAAGATCCCCTCTCCTCATGGGAGGGGAAGTTCCCTCTCACCTCAGGGGAGTTTTATTTGGCTTATGGGGTGTAGATGAAATATGTTGCTTGCTATCATTTCCATGAGATTTTAACTATAGTTAATGTAGTACTACTTGCCACTTTGTTAAGTAATTATGATCAAATGTAAGTCATTTGGAAGAAAAAGTGAGATCTGTAAAATTTGGAGTAGTCTACATTATACTATATATGACAATCACATGCAGAAAAAAAAAAGATCTTAACAAAATATATTTTAAAGAATATGGTTAGTTTGGATATGAATTGGGTATTCTTATGGGACTTTAGAATCTAATGCTGTAATATATTACTTTATGAAAGTAAAATAAATTGCAACAGTTGCGTTTTTCCGCTGTTATCAAGATAGGCCCATCAATTAACATAATTATCTGTCAGCATAAATGATTCTAGGTATATATGTGAAAACAACAATGTTTGTAAAGTTTTGCCCATATCAGAGACTGAGTCATACCTGCCGAGAGCATTGAGAGACTGACTCATTATGAGGTAGCATTACATGCATATATATATATACAATCTTGGATGTTTTTATCCCTTAATTCAGTTTAAATACCGTGAATAACGAGGAAAGACCTCACATCCCCAAACCTCTTCTGACAATCTTGCAAGGTCCTAACCGTCCTATATTTTAAGTGACTTATTCCGATTGTGATCCGCTTTTCACGATCTTGGATAAAATAAACTTGTCACATTTGTTATAAAGAGATTTTCAAATATGCCCTTGTACAAGTTAAATGCCATAATTAGCTGGCCTGTTTCCAGCTGACATTGCGATGCTAAGACTTACTCTTGTATCTTCATTACCGAAAGTGTCGATCAATTATCAAAGCTGTCCGAGAAATCGGAAGTCTACCCCCGCCAATGTCGATGCGTTCGACGGCCGAGTTTCTCTCCTTTCTTCTTCCGGATTTTTGTTCGTAACTGACTGCATGTAGCCTTTTTGTCATGCATCGTCAAGTATGGGAACACCGGTCTGAAATGAAGCAAGAAATAAAACTCCAGTAATATACTTAAAGGAGGAGTGTTTCCTCGGTATATAATTTATCACCTATGGTGGGTGCATCCATCCGTATCTGCTCCCCCCATCTGGTATGCTAATCGCGAGCCGACGAAGACAGTCATCAAGCACCCAAGGATGTTGTTGCTGAAGGTAATTAGTTTCTTTCACTTGCGTACGCTGCTGTAAATACAATCGTTCGCCTCTATCATGACTCGGGCAGCGTGCATTATTCCGGCGTTTTTAAAAGTCTTAAATCTTTAATTTGCTGAGTTCTTCTTGTCTCTCTGTCATAGCTTTGGGCTTTGCGTTGTTGTAGTTTTTATCCTACGTTAAGCTGACATAGCGGGTAGAACTTGGAGCAGTGCGTATGTATGACTGAGGTAAAAAGAGTATACCACCGTCACAGATAGGAAATAAAGGCAAAGATTGTATTTCCAGGTAAAGCGCAACTCAATCTACCTCTCAGAGTTGGTGGCAGCATTTTCTAAACGTTCCATTTTGTCCGCAGTATTTCAGGTAGTATATATTGTCTACGTTTTTATCTATCGATATCAAATTTTTTAAGTTAAAGGGAAAGCTGATTTAAACATTTAGAAACTGTATCAAGTAGAATGAATGTCAAAAAGTATTTTAGGGGAAATAAATTAAATTTTGCCAGATTGTAAAAATCATATCAAGTCTTCTTGAGTTTTAGTTTTAGAGAATGATAACCTTGTTTCTTGTTTACCTTAATCATTTGAAAAGTCTTTCGCTCTGCTTGTTAATGAGAATCCCAGATGTTTCAAGGGGTTTCATGGTCGCTGGAAGTATGTAAGATTTCCTAATTTGATAAATAACGGAAAAGTTATCCTTATATAGCGATATTTAGTTCCTTCAACAAGATAAACAAAGTTAACCAATGACATTTGAAAGAATATTATAGTAGTACGTACATGGAAAATGCTCATTATCTGTTCCCGCAGTGATTGGACTAGCCACTACACAGGTGACAAGCCACACAAGCTGTAATATCAGTGTCATCTGATGTATCCTGATCAATGAATATTCATTAGACTTTAGTGACATCATTGTCTTTCTTTGTCCATATGGTTCACTTGTTCAGCTAATTATCATAAGATAAGACATGCTTTAACCTTTCTTTCCCTTTTACTTTGCTGCTTTGTAATAATCCATTCTTGTTTTCTAATGTTTTTTTTTCAAGTCTAAATTTTGTCTGGATGTTTAGAAGTAATACTAATTTTAATGATTTATGACATAATTTGTGATTATGAACTCATGTTTATACATGGTTTACACTTGTATTTGCAATATTCTGACAGAAATTTCATCACATGGCCGTGTTTAGTCATTTATATATTTTTGTAAATGACATCACTGAATAAGTTCAGCAGATAACTAAATAATATGTTCAAGTATTGAAGAGATGCACACAAGTTTTTCTTACTCTCTTTAATATTAATCTTACTGAATACTGTCAGTACACATAAGTGCAAACTTCAGATATGATTATGTCACTTAAAAAGATCACATACAGTATGCTGCATGCTGCTTATATTAACCATATGCTGACAACTCCTGTTAAACATTTCGTCTCTAATTTTCATCATTAGGCTGTCACCCTGTACTGGAGAAATAAATTGGTACTGCATTGATCTGCCTACAGTTATCTGTAGTTATATTCATACTACTGGGTTGCTATTATAGCTAGGAAAGTCTAATATTACATGTGAAGTGGAGAAAAATAACCTGTAGAGAGGATAAATGATCAAAACAATACCAAGGATAATTGATGGATAATTGTGGTATTTGATAGTGTAGATGTAATGCCATTATTTGAGCTAACCATTGCTAACCCATTTCAGTGGTTAGAATCATGATTTGCTTTTTTTTTACCAAAAAAATTGATATTTTTGCTGGTTTAATCGTTAAAAGCTTGTTGTTCATCTTTTACATGTATAGTAAGTCCTGCAAACAACATATTAATTTAATTCAAAAAATGGTCAATTTCCAGTTTTGTTTTCAGGCTGAGAGATTTTGCTATTTAAAGCTTATTAAAGGTCTTGATCATTATTGCTCCTAAATTTGTGAGAAATTCAAATCAATGGTCACTCATACCCAGTCTGAAACGTTAAAGGGCAAGTGTTTTTTTTTTTCCTTTTTTGTACTGCCACCCTTGAAGTATTTTGTCCTCACTGAGATATTTTAATTTCAATTAAAAGGACTTACAGTACTGTACCTCGTCAGTGTGCTCCAATTAGCATATATGGTGAAGCATAGCATATATGTTATCATACTGATGACCCTTAATTAGTTCTCTCCTTCAATTAGCATATTATCCCCTAATATGTGGAAGAAACATTAATGTATTCAAGGACCTGCAGTACCTCGTCAATATGCTCCAATTAGTATATGGTGAAGCATAGCATATAAATGTTATCATATGTTTCCATATGTAAAAATAGTCATA
The DNA here is from genome assembly GCA_000934455.1 of Apostichopus parvimensis. NCBI lineage: Eukaryota > Metazoa > Echinodermata > Holothuroidea > Aspidochirotida > Stichopodidae > Apostichopus > Apostichopus parvimensis. The sequence continues at coordinate 57,566 of KN895416.1, forward strand.
AATGCTGTGTACATAGTAGTAGACAGTATATTTATAAAACAAATATTGCTACGTGATTGCAAACTCCAAACATGTTACATTATGCATGACAAGTGTATTGTAGCAATGTTCTTATATATATATAAACATTTCAACAGTCTTATATGTAGTAAGTATATAAGTATAGTATGCGGAACAAAAGCATACTAAAACCATTCAGAAGAAACATTGCAGTTTTAAATAGGCATTCTTCTTGTGTACAATATATATAAGTGGTTACATTGCAGTATGTTGAGAACATTACAGTGAATAGCAAAGTATAAATGCATACTGAAATCTAGAAAATGGCAAAATGCACAATACAGTTTTCAAACACACTTTACAGTATAGTCACAAAGAGAAGTTACAAGCATATTAGAATATGATAATATTCCAAAATATTAATAAGGCTGACAATGCTTTCATATCCTGAACTAATTCTAAGTGATTTATTCATATAATTGCAGAAAAACAGATTATAACAATAATTACAGTAGATTCTTAAAAGGGTTTTATACTTTCCTTTTAATGTAATTAAAATGCCATTGCAGCTGTA
>KN895421.1:0-15133 GCA_000934455.1 Apostichopus parvimensis
TTTAAATTGTAACTGTACTGTCTTCGCTACTTTTGGATGTGGTGGGGGGGGGGGGGGGGGGATTGGGGAAGGGAAGGTATAGGGGAGATTCTTTGGAAATGATTCGGTTGTGATTTGCTTAGATTTTTGTACAAAGGAAAAAGTCCCTGCACAAGGTAGAGGCAGTGATATAGCAAATAACATGTGTGAAAGGTGTCCAGTACTGCTCAACTGTGACAACAGCAAGCACTGTACTGCAGATCTAGCATTTTGTTGTAGTTGATTCTGGTACCAAAAGATAAAATCACATAATAAAACTCAGTTCCACCCAGCCCATTAACCATCAAATACATTCCAAATGTCTAGAGACTAATTATTAGGAAGATAAAGTATTATTGCCTTTTAGGTAATTTCTGTTTTCTCCTGTTTCTGACATATTGTATCCAGAGATCTAGATACAACTTTGCAACACAGTACTGAGGCTTCCCTATATAGCTGTACGGTATAGTGGAGCCAGATGACGGTTATATATGCTCCATTAGTCAATTGATCCATAGACAGATTAAAAAAAAAAAAATCAACAATTAGATGAGAAATAGCTAAGAAGCATTTTCCTCATTCAGTCTCAGTATCTCTTTGTATTGGTTAGACATTTTACCTAAAGTAGATTAAACCATCAGTCATTGGTTAACTTTGTCTCCAAACATTGAGAATGACTTATGTAGTGTAGAGCAAGATAATAGAGATCAACAGACACATGATGAAAATATTTCCTTAAAGATGGCAAGAAACCCAAACGTTGCTTTATTAGATCTTTTTTTCATTGTTGAGATGGTGACAGATTTATGAAACTACTATTTCCCTCCTTAATATTCGTCTCATCTCGACATACTGTACGCATCAATCCAATTTACCTTGCTGTACAAAAATTGTTAACATATGTAAGACTTTTTTCACTGGGCACCTGACGACTGATCCACTTAACAATAACTGCCCGTCCTCCTCACTGTTTAATGGTGTCTTACTATGTGTATTATTTTTAAGATATCATCTGCTCTAAAGGAAAGCAAACTCAAGGATTTTCATCCCTGTGATCATGTTCTTTATAGAAATTGCTTTAATTATTCTACGTAAAGCAGACAGTGTTCTGTAGGGCATTTCCAGCCTACACTTTCAGTCAACAGTCATCTTCAAACGTATGTATGTATACAGCGGTATGCGACGCCCCGTGTGATGTATTTGTCAAATGTTCAAAGCAAATATTTCAGAACTTTTCACAATGTAAGTCATGATTCCTTGAAATGGAAGCAACTTGATAAGGGATGTTCTTGTTTTACTTATATTTTATCAGAAACCCAGTGAGAATAAAAGTAAGAAATTAAAAAATTCCAACTCACCGTTCTAGTACTTCAGAAAGTTTTGGAAACCATAAAATGGACTTAACAGATGGGAAGCTACAGTACATGGTACCAAAAGTCTTTGATGTGGTTGTGGTGCTAAATGTATGTTACTATGAAAACATTTAGGAATGCAAGGTCCTCTTATGGTGATGAATATCATTGACATACATTTTCACAATTGTATGACATTCATGCTCAAAGTGTGTTGTAACATTTACGGTGCTCCTCACTTACCTGTCCCCTCATAACAACTGCACACTCACTTTATAGAGCATTGCGGCCATTGAGCATTGCTAACAACGCAGGATTCTGCTTCCGGGATGCAAAGTTCTCTCTTGCATTGAGAGTTGTTATAAAATGTGCATTCATTCCACAGTAATTTCTTCATTTTGTGTAAATTTTTGCAGTCCCTTTGACTATGTGCTTCAGCAAATTTTTTTTGTGCAACAAACTTCTTCATACATCATCAAGTAGCCACTGAAGCTTGAGTATTTTAATCGACATTGCGAAACAATTTTATACTGTAATGAGAAAGGGCCAGGGTTGGGTTGACTTGTCTATAGTGGTTAAGAAAGGAAAAGTTTTTCATTTTTGGATAAAACTTATGCATCAAATTCCATTTGGTAACTGTTAATGGTACAGTAACTTACGGCAGGGGCTCATAAACTTTGTGAGCAAGTGCCGTACTAGGCATTTTTAGGGGCGTGTTGTTGTGTCATTGAGATTTATACGTAATAATTTCTATATCAATTTAAGGGGTTGAATAAAATCAAGTAAAAGTGCAGTATTTTTATTCATATTTTTATTCTCCTAGTAATTATATTGGCGTTCAAAATATCTAGGAGTTTCAGGTGAATTATATTTCCTACAACTGCTCTCTCTCTTTACAGTAGCTGTTGAAATGGTATAAATTAGCTTGTAAATATTTCACTGCCTGTAACAGTTTTAATAACGATATCATGGAAACAGCAATTAAAGAGAGACAATGATACTGTAATGTGTATATAGTATTGCGCATTGCACAGTACATTTCTCATCTTGTACGTTCTGCAATGCTTAATATCGTCATTGTTTGCATTCAGTAGCTTATTCCGCAATAGGCCGTAACAGACATTAGTTAGACGACATTACATACCTTACTATAACCTTATGCACCAGTTGTTATGCTTATGTAAATTACAATATAATATATGTACCATTGCAGAATAGATTTCAACTTCTGCAAAACAAATTTGATATCGGTGATGGATGCAAAGACGTTTCATCACTATTGTATTTTGTGTGCTATCGACATTTGTTAATTGGGCAGAGACCAAACATCTGCTGGGAGATGTCTGTGCAGTAGCAGTAGTCAAAATGGACAAAATTTGTTTACACAACTGGTGTAATGTAAACATGCACACCAAAAAACCTGTCACATCATTAGCCAGAACAATGGGAAACTATTTATTTTCTGAGGTAAATCTGCTAAAAGCAAAACAGAAATGAGACAACATCAAACTAATTACAAATTTATGCAGATGAAAGCAGGAAATATACAAATAAATTCATAGTAAAATATTAAATGAAATAACACCAAGATACCCCTGATAGCTGACACATACAGTATGCTCTCAAAAGAAAACAAACATGATATATACTTCGCTCCTTGCTTACGTGTCCACTCACACCTCAGCACTCTCGTTCTACCATGTCTAGAGTGAACTGGTACCCTTTTACTGTAACACGGTGACCCCTTTATGACCGGAACCCTCCGGTCAATGCCCTCTCTTCTCATTCTACAGTACCACCCAAAGCGTTTAGATGTTTGTTTTGGTCACTCGTAAATATCCACACCCAGTCTGTTTTGGATTTTTGATTGGTGCTATATAAAGGGCAAGAAAGAATTTATAGCAAAATTATTAATCTCTCTTGTAATTTTAGTTTTTTACATCTGTACAGTTTTACAGGACAAAAGAATTCTGTTGAAATGCTCTATAAGCAGTACCAGCTCAGTAAAAATCAGTAGCAGGATGAATGAACAAAATGAGATTTATTCAAGCTTAAAGATCTTTATCAGCAGTTTTCCCCTTTAGTCTGCTCGGAATCGAAGCATTTGGTTCATTGAGAAATATTTCAACCTCAAGTTGTTACATATCAAAGTTGCAAACTACAGGGATTTGCAGAATTTTGTGAAGTTGATGCATCACTTGTTAGCCTTCTTGCAACTTCTACCATGATACAGTACAATCTCACTTTCAATGTTCCAGATAGTATACTATACCCCCACATGGTACCAGACAGTTCTAGTCTGCTGCCTCCCTCCTAAAACTACCAGCTCAAGTGTCGGGTAACAGTCTGATTGTTGATAAACAGTTTCATTTAAGTTTAAAATTCTCTCATTTAACTCCTATCGTTTTCTTTTTTTTTCCCAGGGGAAGACGCACAGCTTCGGTTCAGCATTGAACCCCATCCTGGCAAGAAATCTTTCAGACAGGTAATCATTTTTTTGTGCATTCTTCTTCATCCCTAGCCAGCCTGAGGTGCGGGTCCCATTTTCCTATTCCCCTTTGGGTATGTTAATCAGGACATTCACCCATAGCTCCCACTAATGCCCGGTAATGTACCTCTCAAATAACCTGTATTTAAGCAATTATACTACTGTCGATGGATATCTGTAAATGTTTCCTTATGACTGTTTCTGCTTTCGACCTTTGTCAGTGGTACGATGCCCTTCGATCCATGGCACGCCTACCATTTGGCATCCCACCAGAATTCCGAAGGAAAATGTGGTTGAGTCTGGCAGATTGGCACATTAAACGTCTCAAAGTGGATTGGCAGAAGACGGTTCGGACCGCATTCAACGACCGTACCAATCCTGACGACGATAAGCTCGGCTCACAGATAGTTAAGGTACTGTACAGTAATAATCAACCTTTTTCTGTACCCTATAGACTGATGGAAATGCGGCACCCTTGCACAAAATTCAGATGGAAATGAAATTATATAGCTACTTCAATTATACTAAGAATTAATTGCGTCTGTATGTTTGTTTCTGTTTGGCAAGGTTTAGTAATGAACTACTGTAGCATTGTATCAATGTGACTCATACCCTACTGACATGGCCAACCCGTCGCCTGCACGTCTGGTATTTGAATTATATATCGCATCACTTGATGTCTTGTCATCATGTCATGAGTCACATACCCACGCCATGCTTGCGGGATATGAACATGTACACCACAAATTGTCTTCTAATTACAAGTGTGTCAAAATGAAAGTAAAATTATCCTGTAATAGAGCTGTCTTGTGAGTGCAATGACAAAGGAGAAAATGTTGGCAGTTCACATCTAGATGGAAAATTTTCTAGAAAAGTAAAATTTGGAGTCAGCTTAGTCCCTGGATTATGACCCGATCTGAAACTTACCATTGATTCAAATAATGCAACTCTCCTACCTCTAATCAATAAAAGAAAGCAACTTTTTGGGGGGGAAAATCATCAAAATGTTGGGTTCTACAATATACAGAAAGATTCATCTTTCCAGGCTTCTCCACAATATGTTTGCAGACTCTGTAATTTTGTGTATTGGCGTGTTTTGCATAGTTTATCGAATGACACAGTTTATCTGTTATGTTGATGAAATTAGGCATGGTAGCTTTGTCACTTAATGACTCAAGAGAATAAAAAAAAAGGTGGTTAACAGGTTGGGTGACACTGTTATTAATCTTGAGCACTCATCTGTAAAATATTTCAAACATTGTGATGTGATCAGTTTCCAGTATCAATTCTGGTATGAATTCTTTCTACACTTTGCTTAAAGGTCTTCAGTATTGCCTTCAGCTGCTTGCTTGTACACATTAAAACTTGCTAGAAGTTTTCAACAGTTCTTTCCCCCAAAGGCTCCCCGGTCTGCAAATTTTTAACTTAAACATTTAGACAGTGATTAAGTTACATAAGCAAACTTATCAGTGTTTAAAATGACTTTCTCGAGGGTGGCGGCAAAATATCTTGTTTGAACATGAGTGACCATAATTTGATATTCTAGCATATTTTAGTGGCAGTACTACAGTATGAACTTTCACCTTTTGTAATTTTGAATATTTGTAAGTTTATTCTTCATTGGTCATTGTCTCCTATCTCAAGGACTTACACAGAACTGGATGCAGTGCATTTTGTGGTCTGGGTGCAGAGGACGACCGAGTTGTCTTGAAGAGAGTCCTTTTGGCCTACGCTAGGTGGAATAAATCTGTCGGATACTGCCAAGGTTTCAACGTGATCGCTGCCCTCATTCTGCAAGTCATGGACAGAATCGAAGACGATGCCTTTAAGGTACAGACGCAATAAATGTAGTACTCTAAGACTGCCATTTCTGATTTTGTTTATTTACTTCGCTCCCCGCTTACCTGTCTCCCCACAACCTTAGCACCGCATTCTACCGTGTCTAGTATGCCCTGGTAATCTTTTAACACTGTGCACCCTCACTGACCCCCAGTGACCTCCTTCATATTTTACCACCCAAAGTGTCAGCACACGTTTTCGTATTGGAAAAATATTTGTCACCTACTGGTATATATGGTGGGCTGTGCTGTACTGTAGGCATGCTTTGTAGTTGCCTGTTAAGGTACAAATTTTGTTTATTGTAACCAACTGGTGTGTATGGTGGGCTGTAATGAACTGTAGGCATGTAGTGTAGTTGCCTGGTTAGGTACAGATTTTGTTTACTGTAACTTACAGGTGTATGGTGGACTGTGCTGTACTGTAGGCATGCTTTGTAGTTGCCTGGTAAGGTACAAATTTTGTTTATTGTAACTTACAGGTGTGTATGGTGGGCTGTAATGAACTGTAGGCATGTTTTGTAGTTACCTTGTAAGGTACAGATTTTGTTTATTGTAACTTACAAGTGTTTGGTAGGCGGTAATGTATAGGCTTGCACGGTAAACCGGTTTTAGTACCGAAACCAGTATTTGCCGACCGAATTTCGGTACTATTTTTTTTATTTTAAGAAAACCAAAAAAACATAACAGCATTGTTACGAACGCAGGATTCTGCGTCCGGGACGCAATGTTTTGGCCAGGGACGCAAACTCTTCAAATTGCTTGCGTCGTCCGGGGGACGCAAACTTTTTTTTGAGAAAAAACCCCAGGTATACACACTCACAACTAGGTCAACGGAAAACATAACAAAACACATTTTGAATGAACATCTTTCATTATTTCTTTTCAAAAAACCACAACTTCTTCTTACAAGAACCAAAAGTTCTCCTACTCCTACAGATCATTGAATTTGTTTGAAAATAAATATATCATAACAATCAACCGCAAGGTACAGGGTTAACAACACCCCATTACAGAGATTTTCATGCTAAAAATAGACAATGATACTTTTCCAAAATTCCTGTGATTTGATTGGTTAATAGTCCCTATCCATTGTCTGTGAAAATTCTTGCACCTGTAGTGCTCAATGAACACGGAGTATGTTGTTTAACAACAATTACTTGCAAAGTTACTTTCCCTGTGTAGAGGTTTGCGGTATAGGCTATCTTGTGTGTGCACTCCAATATCATAACGTTAGGCCCTGTCACATACAGTACGTATACATACCTTTTGACAACGAAGAGGCACTTGCATTGTTTCTTAGACTATCACGTAATATTTGAAATATTGTTTTGATCAGAAAATGTTAATGAGTGGAGACAATCTATGAAGTTTGTGGGAAGCTAACATCTCTGATCCTGAACAGGATATTTCAGCTCACAGTATGTTGCTTCTCTCTGAATTAATAGTTGCTAATGTAACATGTGCATTCTTACCATCAGTAGTTTCTGTTGCAAACATTTTTCGCGGTCCAATTAACCACGTGCTTCAGTAAATGTTATTTTGGCGCAACATTCGTGTGTAAACTACTGTACTTTAGAACATTAAACTGATTTTTTTTTAAAATCTACATTGCGTAAAAAGCTATTCACATAGACCTACTGTAATTTTCGTGTAGATGATTTTTTGCAAAGAGCCCAGGATAAATGTTGGATCAGATTTTAAGGATTTGCGCAAGTGTAGTTGAAAATGAAGCTCGAACAGGCTTGTACATATATGCACACTGTAGGTACTGGGAGTTTTAAAGAGTTGGTTGTTGGAATCGCTGCAAGGTCAAAGCACAAAGCTACTACGGAGTTGGCGAGTAGGGAAGTAGAAGGGCGGATGAAGGAGGGGAGACTGGGGGTAAAAATGGGTTGAAACGGCAGGGTGGTCGAAAGGAGGGGCGGGCTGGGCCGCCCCTGAAAAACAGCGAAGCTAAGGCACTGAGCATTTCTGCCCTATATATTGTGTATAACATTCTCAAAGTATAGGCAGTGATACTACACTAGTATTAGTAACAGTAGGGCATACGATAAACGTAATTGGTTTTCGATCGGGACACAAGCTTTTTTTACGGGACACAAACTTTTTCGGGGGCTTGCATCCCTGGGACGCAAACTTTTTTTCACTAATAACATTACTGCATAAAAAAAATGAAATGTGAATTGCAAATACTGGAAAAACAAAGTTAAAGCTTCCATCCATCATGTAGTGTAGTTGCCTGGTAAGGTACAGATTTTGTTTATCGTAACCTACTGGTGTATATGGTGGACTGTAATGTACTGTAGGCATGCTTTGTAGTTACCTTGTAAGGTACAGATTTTGTTTATTGTAACCTACTGGTATCTATGGTGGACTGTAATGAACTTTTGGCATGCCCTGTAGTTGCCTTGTTAGGTGCAGATTGCAATTCATGGAATACTTACTAAGTTTGCCTTGATTGATTTTGTTTACTGTAACTTATACTGGTATGGTGTGCCTTGTTTGCTGTTGTGCACTGTAGGCATGCTTAGCACTCGTATTCCTGAGTCATGTCGGGTTGAAGTACATTTGTAAGAACAAAGATATCCACGAGGAAAATTTATAGGGAAGCCGAAAGAGACAGACGAGTATATCGATGAAGAGATTACCAACTGCATATAATACTTGTGAAAAATAATTTATATTCCCATCTTTGCTCATCAATTATTCTGAAGTTTACATTCAATTCTTTTGTGTAGAGGGTTTCATGTTTACATATCTGCTTGCCTGTTATGAGATATCTAATTTTGGATCGTAGCTGAAGTAGGTTTGGCTTGACTTAAAGGGCAAGTAGTGTTTAGTGAATTCCTAAGTTGCAATATAATGTAGCGGATGAACCACGCCTTGCTCTAAACTGATGTAAGTTTGATTCAAGAAAAGTGATATTATTGTATACTTAAATTCTAACTCTTTCTCACTTTTTTTGTTGTTGCCATTTTCAGGTTATGATATTCTTGATAGACCATGTCCTTCCTGACAATTACTTCTCCAACAACCTCCGAGCTCTCTCGGTTGATATGGCTGTCTTCAGGGAACTACTTCATTTCAAAATGCCATTATTAGCGGATCACTTGGATAAACTGCAGAAAGCAGCGAACGACAGCGAATCAGGTTTGTCCCGAAAAAGGTTGTTCGTTTGTTGCTCAATAAGTAAGGAAACAAACTAAGTTCAAGAAGTTTTATGGAAATGACAACATTAGCAAAATGTTTATGAGTTTTTATAATGGTTGACAAAAGGTGAAACAATTATCTCCTTGGTGTGATCTTTAGATTTGGAAGGAAGAGGCCTGTGTCCTAGAGAGGGTCGTTGGGGTGGGGGGGGAGGGGGAGGGGTACAGTACAGGAATGTTGTCAGTTGTTGTAGGATAGGTAGATTGAAGTGCATATAGGAGTATGTATAGAAGACGGGCAAGTGTTGTCATTTGTAAATACCCACACCAGTAAGTTTGATTTTTTAAAAAAAAAATTAATGGTAGATAAACAGGGAACCAGTACATCCTTTGTCTTGTATTGTTCGTCTTTTGTCATCCGTAACAAAGCCCTGTTATACGTATTGCTTTATTATCATTCTTTTTCAGGGAGCTACGAACCTCCTCTTACCAATGTTTTCACTATGCAGTGGTTCCTTACTCTGTTCGCCACATGCCTCCCAAACAGTCTGGTTCTCCGAGTTTGGGATACCCTCTTCCTGGAAGGATCAGAGATCTTGCTTCGTACAGCTCTCGCAATTTGGTTGAAATTGGAAAAGTAAGTAACGGCTGATATTCAAAGTAATCGTTTGCACTTTTTGTTTCCCACATTTTCTTTACTTACATCCTCCATTTCTTCACTTTCCATTTTATGTGAAGGATGTGGAGAGATATAAGACATGAATATAAGAAGACTTTCACCTTCGAGTTGGCATGAATTATTCGGAAAGACATGTTTGTGAAAACAATGTACACAGGCATTGATCATCTGTGTAGACATTTGCTTTGAAATAACCTTGCAAGATCTCACGAATCCTGCCTGGTGTTGAACTAACATTAACACTAACCCACTAAAAATGATTTTGTGAGGGAGAATTTCTTCTTTACTTCATTAAAACATTTCGTTGAATGATACCCCCCCTGATGGGTTTGCTGTTCCGTTCTTCTTGGTCTGCTGGTTTGCAGACATAGTGTTTCATAGTCTCATACTTTCATAATTTACTGCGCTCCTCTCTTACCTGTCTCTGCTCTATTATTGCACCTTCTCATCTACCTAGCCTAATAACTGGTACCATTTTAGCACTGTGCCCCCCCCCCCTTAGACCCTCCTCCAGGTCATACCCCATTACCTTTTCCTTCCGATCTAACCCCAACCGTGTTTCGTAGTCTCATACTTTCTCATTCTCCTGCCTCTCTAAGCATATGATTTGACTGGGATCAATAGAACATGTGTGAGTGGTGTCTACTGTATTGTGTCTACTGTGTCTACTGTGTGAGTGGTGTCTACTGTGGTGTCTACTGTATGTCTACTGAGTAAAATCTAACTTTTCGTAATAGTTGCATACTTATCAGAATCTTTCTTTTTGACTCTCCTCCTTTCTGTCTTTATTCCACTTTTCCCCAATTTCTGACCTACCTAGCCTATACTTTCATTATCATGGTAACTAATATGTACCTGTCGTTGACCCACTCCTGGGGTCTTTATTACTCATAGCTTATCATTCCAAATCTTCCAGTTTTTAGAGACGGATAGCTTAAAGGACAGATTAGTTGAAAGTTATTGAAATTATGTTTGTTAGAATTGGAACTGATTCTCAAAGATATGATGAATGGAGTTCCTTGAAAGTTTCTGCTATTGCCTGTAACTAGAATTGATAGAATGCTCAATTCTTGGTATACTCTTTGTAGAGATTGCATAGAATTCCTGTAGTACTCTACGTCCGTGACAATCTTGTTAGAAGTGAAAATTTATCAATAAGATTGCTTCATTACAAAGCAATGATTGATTTGCCAATTGATGTACAGTATGTTTTACATCGCTAACTGTGTAAGACAATTTAACATGGTTAGTGCTCCTTTTAAGTAGTATTCTATTCAGGGATACATTTAGTTTCAATAGTCACAGTAAGATGTATGTTTCATGTCGCTAGTGTGAAACAAGTTAACATTGTTAGGGCTCCTTTAAAGTAGTATTCAGGGTTACATTTAGTTTCAATAGTCACACTAAGATGTATGTTTCACATTGCTAGTGTAAAACAATATAATATTGTTAGTGCTCCTTTTAAGTAGTATTCTATTCAGGGATACATTTAGTTTCAATAGTCACAGTAAGATGTATGTTTCATGTCGCTAGTGTGAAAGAAGTTAACATTGTTAGGGCTCCTTTAAAGTAGTATTCACAGTTTCATTTTAATAGCTTCAGTATAATGCATCAAAGATGCAGAATCAAAAATGACATGATCCAACAAATAGTAGTAGAAAGTCAAATTAGAATAATTTAATATTTTAAAATCTTTTCATTGGAAACTGCTCTTGTTGAAGTTTGCCATAGTTTTAATCTAATTTATCAAGTTGTAAAGATATGGGCAGATAATTGCTATCAACTCTACTTGAGATTGGTATCGGTTTCCAGTAATCTTCATCTGACGTTACAAGTAATACTGACTCATTGGTCAGCGTATGTCCAGCTGTCCATTCTTAAACCAGCTTATCTGTTAAGTGAGCCATTGAAATACTTCGGATAGGAAACTGAAGGGTTCTTTTTCACGTTTCTAGTTGGTGGTGGATTTTTCTGATTTTATTTTCAATTTCATAAGGTAAAATTCAGAAATATTGACTCTGAAAGTTCATGAATTATAGTGAACACTGGAATTAACTGGGATACGTAGGGATATGTATTCCTAAAAGTTGTGATGAACAGAAAAAAATCTGACCGAATAGTGTTGGAAAACTGAATTAAAACTTGCTATTTATTCAAAGTGAAATCTTGTATACATAACCTATTTTTACATTTAATTCTGTTTAGCAATAACATCATACTTAAAACTGTTCTGCGGATAACCTTATGAGCCCCAAGGACAATCAGCAACCATGGGTTTACAAAAATCAGCTGGGCTGAAAAACAGAAAAAACACGTTCCTATCTTGCTAATTAGTTCCTTCCTGTGTAACATAAAGGGATGTTAAACATCAATGGAGTGATGTTTATTTTCAAGTCTGCCTTTACCGTCATGCCAGATTAATGAAGAAAAAACACAGCCAAATGAATAATCCAAACCTAAATAAAACGTGCTGCTCTATCATGATGCACAGTACAAATTTAGTTCCCAAATGTACTCCCGTATGTGATTGAGTAGAAGGTGTTTCATGTTGCATCGTTGGATGATGGTTTTGAAACAGAAGTGTGATTCCAACGGTTTGATTCGCAGCTGTGGCACATTTCAATATTTGACATCAAACAACATAATTCAGTGATGTGACATTTACATTACCCATTGATATTGATCTGAATCGATTTACTCTCTATTGTCTGAGCACACCTGTCGTCTAGAGGGTGAGGCTAACACAATAGGTTTTATTGTTAAATGAGTGGCTTAGGCTGGCTGGGCTTTGTAAATCAAGAGATTCATTTATGTACAGTATTGTGTTTTGTAAATATTTGCTTTTTTCATTGTACATAAATGAAACCCCATCTTTTAACATCTTTGATAACTTGTATTAATAGTAGAAGTGTACAGTAGTTGGTATTGTCCTGTGTGGTAGGTTTATGCTACATTTAAGTGGAACAGAAAATGTTACCGTTTAGAAACCTGACGTAGAAGGTATGGAAGGCAGGTTGCGATATGCAGATGTCACAAATATGAAAATACAAGATGAAAAGTTTCGCACAGCTCAAGTTTTTCTTTTTACCGTGCCCTTGATTTTGACCTGCTTTAATAGAAGCTCATGAAAGGTTTTTTAATTTGACCGCTTGCAAATTTTTTTTATTTTCTCACCAGAAACCAACTCAGAGAAAGTCTTAAAGTTTAAATTTCTTTATAAGCAACCCTAGAATACTCATTTGTATAAAAGTTGCAGGTACCATGAAATTTTTGAACGGTTTATAAAAGAAATAGTCGTAACGTTTCATCGGATAAGTTTACGACCAACAGCTGCTATACTGTTGGTACACAACATACGGCTGATGGTTGAAATAGTCAGTACAATAAGTAGAGTGTTACTGTGAACTGATCACAATTCCATGCATGTACGACTCTAACCTCTCTAATACGCAGTCAGACTGCCGCTAACGCTTGTCGCCACAGTAACTGTCACTAACGCTTGTTGCCATAGTAACCAGCATCCCATTTTTCCATCCTACTGAAAACAGAAGACTGATGCACGTGCAGAGCGCAGATGAGTTTTACAGTCGCATGGGAAACCTAACTAACAAGATGCTGAGAGGACAGACCCTGGATGAAGATGATTTAATCCAGGTATGAGGAAGACCTAGCTGGTGTGAACCCAAACCCATGCATGCATGCAATATTCCTTGACCGCTCTTATCTTATCTTGCATTTTTTGCATCTTGTAAAATTTCCAAAATTTAGTCAAAACTAACAATCCAATATTAAACACGTTGCAGTTGGCTTGAAGAAAGAAGTCAAACAAAAATAATATTAAACAAGTTAACAGTATTTCCAACCCACTTTTTCCCAAAATGGGGTATTACTCACCTTAGAATGTGTCCGACTACAGAATGTTCGAAATCGAGCCAGAAAATGATTCATTCACTGGCTAAATTTAAGATTCATTGTTAACAAAGAAAAGACAAAATGTAGGTAATTGTATTAGTTTGATCTAGTTACGATTAATAATAGGTTTATTTCATTTGTAGGAATTTTTGACCGTGTGTAATAATTATTTTGAAGGGAGAGCCACCTCACCGGATTTGTAACAGAATCCAATATGGTGTGTGTCTTAAAGTCATACCAATGGTAACGGTCTGCAAAGTTTTCAGACTATTTCTTGAAAGGAATGCTTACTCACACGGCAGGAGCAGTCAAGTGATTGTATCACTTAGATCTCTGAGGAGTATCCAAATAGGGCAAAAAAATACAGCTCTAAAAGAGAATTGGATTTAAAACTTGAAGTTGTGGACAATTTTTTGTAACTCCACCACCCAATTTACATGACAGAATAAATGACCTCTTTTGTTATTATATTATGTAAATTATGTAAATATTGTATTCTTGTATTCTGACATAGGTGTACTAATTTTGAGTTTTATTGAACCACATCTAGAGCGTTTATAGGTTTTGAAGATCCCACAAATCAAATATGTGAATATTTACCAATCTTTCTTCGACAAACTTGATGATATTGAGGGGTGTTTAAGGCTCAAATCGGGCAATGTAATGTGATATATCTGCTTAATTGTAGTGCAACACACTCCATCAGTAAAATCTCCCCCTCCTCAGTTTTGGTAGTTTAATTAATTTAAATTAACCGTGTTTGATGCTTCATAATAGTTTGAACGTCGGAGTTGATACCATTTAGTTTAAAGGTTAATAATGTCTCATCAAGCCCAAGAATTGTATCGATGCAGGTCGTTTCCAAAAATTTATCTCGTATCCCGATCGGGGAACCCGTAAGTATAACTTTGCTAAATGAGATAATTTGTGGACTTTCTCCGCAGACGATATACTCGCTGGCGCCGTTCCCATTCCCTCATCTGAATGAGATCAGAGAGAAGTATATGTTCAGCATTACGCCATTCTCACCTTTGGGATCTCTCGAGAAGTCCGAGAAGGAGGTCGAGCCGAGTATGGTCAAGAAGGACAAAAGTCGTCAGAGTGACGATGAGGTCGACTTTGATGAAGATGACCTCCAAGCCATGACCTGCTTCACAGGGTTCTTTCCAATGCCGATATCACCTCAGAGGGCTCGCATTGAAATGGGTGAGACATCTGAACTTGTGACCTTCCATACCGCACTTTAATAATATCAAAAGCTTGCATCACAAGCTATGTTTTAGCCACCCTGTTTTAGTCGATCTCACTCCTTCCCACTCTCGTTATAGTTAAGAAATCACTTAAAAGTCAAGAAAAGGACAAACTTTTACCTGTTTAGTGTCACTAAGTTACCTTTCAGCAAACATGTGCCTTGGGCACCCAGGGTAACATGGGATAAAAAAAATTATGTGTTGTTCAGTTTCATAATATACCAAAGGAAAAAAAAATGTCAAATGCAGGCCTGGTGATGTACCTGTCCCATGGGCTTCAACATGGCTCATAATACACTTGCTCACATCCATCATCCTCTCAACTCTTCCTCACCCACCTCCCCTTACTCCTTCCCACCCTTACTCCTTCCCACCCTTACTCCTCCCACCCTTACTCCTCCCACCCTTACTCCTCCCACCCTTACTCCTCCCACCCTTACTCCTCCC